>BQNB010026657.1:8438-58381 GCA_026074375.1 Tanacetum coccineum | reverse complement strand
GATATAAATCAAAACTTTTATACCTTGATGGTTTGTCATTTTTAAAATTTTCTCCCCCTCCATATGTGCATCGATATTCAAAAGTGTTTTGCACATATAAGGAGGAAGCCACACTTGAGTCACTTAAGATCACATATATTAACCATATATTTTAATCACATTTTCTCCCCTTATCAAAAATGTCAAATATTTTGATATTTTGGATATCAATTGATTAAAATAAAGTTGTTAGGGGAGAAAGATGTTATCTTATTTGCATGCTTATTAGGAACATTTTAATGCTCCCCTCAATTTATAAGGGAAGAATATAGTGTTGAGTACATATTTTAAAAGACTTTGAATTTATTGAAAAATTCGTGAAAATTGTACTCATCACATACATACTTATTATCCTACACTACATATATACATATTTACAAGTATGAAACTGGGCCTTAATTTTAGCTAGACAGAGACTGACAAAGTCAGATTGTCCGCATTCGTAGTTTATAGTCCGTCTCGTTTAGTCTACCACCAACATAACACTCCAAGCTCCTCATTATCCATCTTTCCAGCAACATATCGTTAATCAACCTCAGTATCTATAGGTCCATGTCATCCTCATCAACACTTTGAGATAATGACAGAGCATCATACAGAGCTTTATGAGCTGGATGTTTGTCATATGCCCTGGCTTCACTCATCATTTGGAACAGTGTGTCCTTTTGATCAAAAATGGCGAGAGATGTTAGGTCAAAAGGTGTTGATGAGTACTTGGGAGTGTTCTTCTTGGATGCTTTCTTCATTTTGATTTTACCAAAATCTAGAACATCTTTTGGAAAAACATTCTTCAAGTGAGCTTTTACAAACTTATCAATTGCCTCAGGAAGATTGAAACTGGACATTGAATGAACCTTCTTCTAAAGTATGGTGACTGTGCATTCAAACTCACCACTTTCAACATGTGTATCTGTTTTCTTTGACATCTTGAGGATTCTCTTAACTTTGCTTCTTTTTGGTTGTGTTGGTGGTGGTTGAGGTTGGTGAAATTGTTGTTGTGTCGGGAATCAGTGTTACGATTGTATCAACTAATGGAGGTCTTAGTTCAACAGGTTTCTCTTGAGTAACTGGAATATCCCTCAATGATTGAACTTTATGTTCAACTAGATCTTTCAACACATCATTAATAGTAATCTCAGGATTATCATTGAGTAACTGACTAGTGAACTCCGCAAAAAATAGAGTTTGAGAAGAACTTATCAGAGTTGCTTCAGGCTTCTCTGGCTGAGCTTCTGTCATTTAAACACCAGCTTGTGCATCACCAGTTGGTTCATTGTTTCCTTGACCAGCACGAAGTTCCTCATTTTTAGGTTGTTTCTTTGCAACTTGTTCATCATTCACTTGTTTTCAGTGTCTTTCACAACATCTGATGTTTCTTCATTATCAGTTTTCTCAGTGACTTCAACCTCATCACTTGAGATGTCTTCAGCTACAAACTCAGAATAAGAACTTAAACTACTAGAGTGATCACTTAGCTCATTTGGAATCTCTAGTGTCACACCAGCTCCCTCATTTAAGCTTTTAAAGACTAGCTCATCAAGAACCTATAGAGTTATACCAGATCCTTCACATGATCCTCTTAAACATTGTTGAATGAAGAAATCATGTCTGATAGCTTTTCTTGCCAACTAAAATTGAGCATCTTCAGATAATGTTTCCAATCCTTTTAACTTCTTTGAGTGATCAGCTCCTTCTTCATATTCTCTGTGAGCTTCTCCACTAATAGTAATTCCACTTTGTCTTTTTATGACTAATGGTTCTTCTTCTTCTTCTTCAGTATCCTCAGAGTCAACTTCATCATCATCTACTCCTTCAGACTGACTAACCTCTTCAGTCACTGTCTTTGATATTCTCCTTTTTGGAATACTATTTATCTGGACAGCAACATGTACTCCTTCCTTGGTAAGCACAACTTTGCCTCGGCCAGTAGCTTTGATAGGTGTAAATCCTTTAGACTTTACCAAGTACTCTAAATACTCAGCAGAAGCCTTTATGTCATCATTTAGCATCACAGCTAGAATAGCCATTCCAAAGATTGGATCTTTTAATCCCTTGTTTGCAAACTTTAGATTTCTAAGGGTTGAATCGAGCTTGATGAAATGATGGAAAGATAGGGGTATTTTGGAGATCTGGTCATTTTGAGATAGGATGTACTTAACGATGAGTTTTGTAAACCTCGAGAAAGGCATTTGTTCTTGCTTTTGTCTACTGACCTTCCTAGACTTAATTTGGTATTTAAATTCTTCCCAAATGAGTTCAGCAAAGTCAATATTGTTGTATCCTTCCCTGTCAAACACTTGTTAATCATGGTCAAAAATGTTCTTTAGGGTTGGTACATATCATTGACTCTAAGTGCAGAGATAGCCCTGATTGTCTTAGAACATCTAAGCTGGTTGATGAATTTAACGATCTATTTATCAGGATAAGGTAGAGTAAAAGGATGATCAAGGTCTTTGGGAGTAATACTTAAAGCATTACGGAGTAAGTCTGCATTCACTTCAAAGGCCTTATCATACATTATGAAGAAGAATACTTTGGCAGTCAGATCATACGTAATTTAATACCAAAATTACTGCCTATAGATCTCTGGAGCATCTGCAGTTATAGTGAAATCATTATAGAAATAATACTGCTTAAGAATCTCCAGGCACACCTTGTAGATTACATATGGCTGAGTCTTCTCTAGGGCAATCCTGAAGTTGCTAGTTGCAATCTTTACTTGCTCATTGATTCGAACAAGCTCAACATCCAACAAGTTTTGTTGTTGTTGTTGTTCATCTTGTTCTTCAGCCATTGGTTCTGCTTAAGAATATCAATACATATTCATACACATGACAATTAATGCGCAGAAATGTTTGATTATCCTTTGAGTGTTTTTGAGTGGTTATCTGTTTGATCTGTTTTATGTTTGATATGTTAAGTTTAAGTTTTAAACAAGATTCAGTTCAAGAATGTTGAAGTCCCAGGTTAATGGTTAATCATTACAGTCAAACATGCCAAAATGATTTAATTTAAGTCCAAACAGTCCAAATTGTGTCCAAACAGTTTAGATCACATTCTAGGTTTAATTTTAGCTTAATGTTTCTTGTTTTATGAATAAGATCATAACATGTCATGATTAAACCTTGTTAACTTGATATTTTTGAATTTGATAACTCTGAACAAAACATGTTAAATTACTAAACACACATTGGTTAAATCACGGAGTCAAACTTGGCAAAGCAAAGAATCAAACAAATTTAAACAACTGGTCAACAATGGTTAAATCGCTGGCATAATTGCAAATAAGACTCTAAGGATTTAACAAATGACATCATAAAAACTTGAAGTTAATAATTTAACTCCCCTTCAAACTATGATCTGTCATTTATCAAACCTTTATCCATCTGTTCCTTGATTTAGAAAGTCCGTTTTAAAAGATTATTTTGATCACTTTTTCTCCCCCCTCAAACAATGACCTGTTTCTATTGAAAAAGCTATAGTCGTTGTTTGAGTCATAGAAATTATCTTTTTAAATCTTTTCTTGATTCCTAAAAAACACTGATTATTTTAAAATTACAACATTTTCACCACATAAAAAAAGATTTCTCTTATTTTGAAAAATAAATGCACTGACACGTATACTTATTTTATAGAAACCCCGAGTTGTGTAGCAAAGTATACACAAGCCTTTGCATGATCATAAAGTAGATCATGCCCGAGAAACTTAATTCCCGTTGTGAGGTCAAGTTATCTTTTTGGTGATATACTTGCCTTTAAGATGAAATCCGGGTTGCACTCTAAAATAAAAGCAACCCAACTACATGTTTAAAAAACATTTGAAACTTTTGCTCGAACTTTATTTACAACTATGTGTCATTGTTAAATGACATTTCTAAAGCTGTAAATAATATCGATTACAAAAGACATGTCAAGAAACATATTTTTGGTATTTTCTAATTATATTTTTCTATTTTTCTTTTTGGATTTTATATTTTATATTTTGTTTTTCATAAAATCTATTCTAATAAGTTGAAAATCTTTTTGTGTTTATGTATTTATATATATATATATATATATAGGATACAAAAAGAGATTCCACCATTACTTTTCTTCCTTGGCCAGACTTTTGAGTGTTTCAAGAGACATGCTTTTCATTCCAAGCTTGTTGATTAGGAATTCGAATCTTTCCCTTGCTAAAGCTTTGGTGAAGATGTCTGCCAACTGATACTCAGTCCTGATGAAGTAAAGTTCAACCACACCATTTTTGACTTGTTCTTTGTTAAAGTGATATCCGACATCAATATGCTTCGATATTGAATGTTGAACGTTGTTATAGCAAAGAGTGATGGCACTCTTGTTATCACAGTACAAAGGGATTTTGTTGAATTCAAATCCATAATCTATTAGTTGTGATCTCATCAAAAGGATTTGAGCATAACATCCAGATAAAGCAATGTATTATGCCTCTATACTAGAGATAGCAGTGCTTTTCTACTTCTTTATAGACCAGCTAACAAGTCTGTCTCCTAAGAACTGGGCACTACCAGAATTACTTCTTCTTGTGTCTTGACACCCGGCTTGATCAGCATCTGCATAAGCTGTTAGTGCAATACGTTTATCTTTCGAGTACCAAAGGCCCATATTAGTGGTCCCTCTTAGGTATCGAAAAATCTATTTTAATGTATGTAAGTGCTTTTTGGTAGGTCGTGCCTGATACCGGGCACACATGCATACTGCAAATACAAGATCAGATCGATTGGATGTAAGATACATAAATGAGCGGATCATACCACGGTATTGTGTAGGATCAACTATTTTCCCTGTAGATCTTCATCCATTTTGGTTTTGTCCACCATAGGGGTGTCAACCGAGTCACTAGAGTCCATACCATATTTCTTAAGAATTTCTAATGTATATTTTGTCTGGTTTATAAAGATGCCTTTGGGACTTTGAGAAATTTGAAGTCTAAGAAAAAATAACATTTTGCCCATCATCAACATCTTAAACTTAGAAATCATTTTATCAGCAAATATATCACATAGATAAGGATTATTAGATGCAAAGATTATATCGTCGACATTAATTTGTACCATTAGAATGTCTTTGCCCTCATTTCTTGTGAATATTGTGGGGTTGACCGCACCTTTGGATAACTTTTGAGATAGTAGAAAGCTTGAAAAAATATCATACCACGCACGTGGGGCCTGCTTTAACCCGTATAAGGCTTTCTTCAGCTTATACACGTAGGTAGGATTTTCTAGATCTACGAAGCCCTCCGGTTGACTAACATGGACTTCTTCACGTAGCTTACCGTTTAAAAATGTTGTCTTGACATCCATCTGGTAGATACTTGTTATATGTCATGTTTACATAGTATTGATCATACGAAAGCTTAAAGAATAAAGGAGAGGAGCTAGAGAGTATTTTTCATCATTTTCTAAATTTTCATTTCAAAGGGAAAATAGAAATGGGGAGGGAGAAGTGAATTACAACAAATGTAAAGACTTGTATAAATACCCCTCCTCGATGGGTATTTATACTTATTACTTATCCTATTCTATTTTCCTAACTTTAGTCAAACCTTAGTCAACTTTCTTTTAACTTTGACCAAGATAGACTTTATTACATTATAATTACTACTAAAACTATAAAACTAAACAAAACTATACAAAGACCGATTCATATAATAATAAACACTTATCTTGAACCTAACAATCTCCCACTAAGAGTTGATTATTACAGACGCTTCATCATCGGTAGAATTGGTATTCCATTCACAAAAGATTCCCAACTTCTCATTTGCTCTCGGTGACTTAGTCGCTTGGTTATTTCTCTTTCAAATGCTCTTAATATGTCGTGATCTAATTCACCAAGCAGAGGTGATTTTCTCTATGGTTTTGATTGAAAGATCTTGTGCTTCACCTCTTTCAAAACCCTTTCCAGCATAGCATCACAGAACTTCATAATCTCCACTAAGTACATAACCCGTTTCTCATTTTTGCTATTCAAATAAATCAAACCCGTATTTGGCTCTTCAACTATTGAGTACGGCTCATGTGCTTCAATACCTGGAAACGTCAATGTTGGTGCAGTTAAGTTGACCTTGATTTGATAACTCTTTATTCCCAAATGGAAATCATGAACTCTCTCCCAGATTGCACGAGTTTTGATGAATGTTATTAATAAATTTGTCAACTTGATTTCACGATAATTGATCTTCATGTTCTGGCAGAGATAATACAAGTCGCCAATATCATTTTTGTTCAGATACTTGAAGTCAGCTTCTGAGAAACTATCTGGCTTATCATTTTCTCTCATCACAATTATTTGCTCCATGTAGTCCAAACCATGTAGTTGATCAGTAGCGATTCTAACAACCTCTTTAATCCTGTTATTAGAAAAATAGTCTTCTGGATTGTCTCTGACTCTTATTTGATTTAGCTTGTATACCCTTTTATGCCATGAATCTTTCTAATGTTGAATTAACAATCGTGAGTCTTCATTAAAATTCTTGAATTCTTTATGAACCCAACGATTCGTCTTTTCTTCCAGATCATCTTTTGGAAATCGTTCTACGTGTATCTTGTGGAGCGAAAGAATATACTCCTTCTCCTTAGTATTTCCATGCTTTAGAAAGAACAAATCTTTGTTATACAAATACCTTGGAGGTTCATTTGGATTCCTTTGTGGTCCAAAGAATACGAGAGGCTTTGGTATTGGTCGTCTTATGTCCTCTTGTCTGCTTTCCTAAACTATCTGATTTTCTATAAAGTTTGTTGTTTGTTCCAAATCTTCAACATTCTTGAATTGATTGCTTAAAGCATCATTCAATGTAGCCTTTATTCTTGCATAATCATAGATAGTTGGAACACGTTTATCAACATCTTGAAATTTTGTGATTAACTCAGGTGTTTCATCTTCCGGAATCACCTCATCTTCATCAATAACTGTTTCCTCTACCTATGCATCCCATTCCTGTTTTTTTTGTTGCTTGGATACATAAGTTGTAGAATCTTTAGCTGAATGCTTAGACGAAGAACCTCTTGCAGACTTTGAGTTTTTAGAAGTCTTATGTCTTTTCACTTTTTTATCCCCCTCAGGAGGAGCATCACCTCTTGATGATCATCATGATGTGAGTGAATATCATCATCCCTGCAAGAAGTATTAGAGGTGGAAGACTTTTTAAATTTACTTTCAGTACCTCCTACACAGCTGGATCATTAGCTTGATCTTGAAGACTTCTTTTCATCTTTAAATACAATTGGTGTTGTAGATCAACTGATGAAGTTGTTTCGGTTGAAGTGGTTGTGGTAGGATAAACTTGAATAACATTTCCGTATACGTAATTCTTGAAAAGTTCTTCTATAATCTTTGGTGCTTGAGCATTAAATTCTTGAGAAACAAGATCTGGTACTTCTGAACGAAAAGCATCACAATCTTCAATTATGGTTGCCGCAATTCATGGCTTCAAGTTGTTTTTAATCAAGTCTTTTGTAGCTTTTTCAGCAAGTTGTGATACACCTTAATGAAGAACTTAATTAACTTGCTTGTGAGTCTTCTAGAAGTGTTTAGTTGTTTCACACTTCTGTTCTATGTTCTGGATCATATACCCTTGACGTCGACACATCCTACGAAGCACACTTGAAAGATGATTGTACTTACTGGAAATACGTCTTTTGGAGTGTGGATCCTTAGAGGTAGTGACAGTTGGGGTTAAAGCAGTATCCGTCAATTCCAGATCAATATTCTTATCAGAAGATAAGATTTTCCTAGGAGATCTAGGTGTTGTAGGAATTGGTGTCTGCATCTCCTCAGTCCTAGTCTCTAAACTACCTATCTTAGCATCTTTCACCTCATCAACCTTCTCTTCATCTTTGTCATCATCATCATCAACATGTTTTGGATTGTCCTTATGACTCTCGGGCTTTGACCTATCCTCAGAGTCATCATTATCTTTTTCTCCTTCAACCACCTTTTGTTGTCTAATGGTTATTTTTAATGATCTCATTGGTGAACTTGATTCTCTAACAATCTGCTTCCTCTTCTTCACCTGAGGACTAGAAGTAAGGGTTGGTCTCCTATGGGCTCTAGGTGTAGACCTATGCGTTTCTTAGGTAGAAAAAACCAGTTGCGATTGATTCATTAGAACAACTACATTCATAAACATCGTCTTATACTCCTTAAAGTCATTAGTGGCACGGATCTCCTCAGTCAAAAACACATCCGGAATTACCATCCCTCATACAAGCACATTCTAGTATACACATAAACCAAGGGGTTTCCAGAGAAGTTGGGATGAGAGAACATGATAATTTCTTGCAGTTCACATAGATGTCCGTTGTGTGTAGTGAAAATACTCGCTGTGGATTTGATTCATGTATGTGTAGTAACGTTCCATGTCTAGTAGATGAGATTTAAAAAAAAAAAAAATTTGTTCATTTTGCGGTTTCATGTTTTGTGTCAATGAATTTAGAGTTTTTTAGCCGCCTGTCGTGATTTGTTGTCAGTGTCTCCCAGATTTTGAAAAGTTTAACCGTATGTTGGGTTGTCGTTGTGTTTCTTGTGTGTTAGGGCTTATTTTTCATGTGTTAAATCTTGTTGAGATTTTTTTGCAGATGTATTGTGATTTTCATGGTGAGAGAAATATGAATTAAACCCCGCACATCTCTCCTTTGGTACACACGATTTGACGCAAAAAATCATGTCAGTCATCAATTGTGATTCGAGTTTCCATTTACGCGCGGTTGGGATAGTGAAATATAAGATAGACTATATCATTGGTGGACTTTGGCAATACTTTTGATCTTGCACGGTATGATACGAATCAGTCCGCTTCGTTTAGATTGTTAGATTAGTGGAATGTTTATGGATGTAGGTCGTTCTGCTCTTGGTTCAGAAGAGGCTATTGTAGTTGATGTCTGTGTTGGCTTTGTATATGGAGTATTTAATGTAGATTCTTGATTTTGTGATAGTAATGCATTATAGACTATAGGTATATATTATATATATTATATTTATTAAAATTTTAACACTACTGATATGAAGTTCTCAATCTATGTGTATTTGATGATTGAGCAGCTGCATCATGTGGTGTCAAGGTCTTCTTCCCCTGAGGACTAGCATTAAGGGTTGGTCTCCTATGGGCTTTAGGTGTAGACCTATGCGTTTCTTCGGTAGAAAAAACCAGTTGTGATTGATTCATTAGAACAACTACATTCATAAACATCGTCATATACTCCTTAAAGTCATTAGTGGCACAGATCTCCTCAGTCAAAAATGCATCCGGAATTACCATCCCTCATACAAGCACAATCTAGTATACACACTAACCAATGGAATATCATCCTTGATGGAATGATAATCCTCTTCAATCCTTTTAGGAATTTATGAAAATTTCTTCATCAAATCATCAATAATAAGGTTGATAAATCAAGGATACTGGATGGCTTCCTTCTTCTGATTCACATTGTTCATGAAATTCTACCATAGAAGAGTAGCATAATCAACATTTGTTCAGTTGATCACGACATGAAACAATTGAAGAATATTGATCTTTGTTTGGTCGTGTTCGGATGTTCTTGTTGTTAAGCAGCGGTTGAACACCTTGAACATTGTTTGCCATGGTTAAGCTAGATTCTTCATGTAGAAGGCGCTCACTTTATCAACCATACCTTGATAGCCAACCCTGTTCATGAAAGCTTCAATAGTCTCAATGTTGACTGGTGCGACAAATGGATTTTCAGGAGTTTCCACTTGCAAATGAAGAATGTCTCGGAACATATCCACTGTGCAAATAAATTGTTGAGTATTCAGCATAAACTTGATCATGTCTTCAGGACCAGGTACTTTGCTAACTATCCTCCAAAATTATTATAAATACACAGTAGGGACATCAGCAGTGGCAGTTAAAGCATAGCTGAGTGGATGATTAAATAAAATCTGCCCAACGATCTTGCATTCATGAGAGCATGAAAAACTCTGCAGCACTGTGTAATTGTTGCATCTCCCAATAGTATGATATTTTGGAACAAGTTGAGCAGATGGAATTACTTGTTGAGCCATGTGGAATATTGTATGATGACATGAAGTGATTAGTGAAATGAGATAAAGTTTATGTAATACACATTTATATAACATTTTTGTCTCTTTCCACTCTGTCTATTTTTATATGCTCTGGCAATTCTTTTTGAGCATATTAAGATCATTTTCTTTCTCATGTGCCAATTCTTGCTTTTTCGGGCACATGTCATACGCTTTATTCGTCTTTTTCTTTTAATCTCATTTTGTATACTCTGGCATTTCTTTTTCGAGCATACTTTGATTTGCTTTTTCACGTATGAATTTTATTTTTCTTTCTATTTTGAGTTTCGTCACCAAAAAGCATTTGTGAAATGATACTCTTTCAAGAATAATAAAAATATACTCTGATTTTGAAAATACCAATTTGGCAAAAACATAAGTTTGTGACAACCGTTTTAATAAATCCAAGAGTATAAATTGATATTCTTAAAAAACTTTTAGTGAAAGAGTACCACTTTTTCACACAATGATACGATTTTTGATTAGAAATTGAGATAAGCATTCCAAAATCACAAGTTTTCCAAAGATGTTTGAAAACAATGATTATACAACCAATCTAATGACACAATAATCGGATGGTCACTAAGCCACTCACTTCTCATTCTGTTCATTGTAGAAAACGGTCGAAACCGGACATGACTTAGACCATTTACCCAATTATGTACACTAGATAGTCATAAATCATTTTTTAATGGTTTTTTGAAACAATCTTTTCAAAACTTTAAACTTTGCCTTTTGATAACACATGAAAAACTTATGATCACAGACAGTTGAAGCTCCACATTGTATTTTCTCTATTTTTCCATATTTTTGAATCATTGATCACTTGAATGAAGAATTTAGTTATACAAAAACATATACTTATATATGATATATGTATGGTCAGTAGATTGCTCAATCCTCATGATGTTAAATTCAGAAAAAGGTCAAAACCGGACACAATCTTCACCATTTGTTCCATTTATCAATATAAAGATATGATTTTATATCAAAAATTTATCATTTGTTTTCGTAAGATGCCGTTTGATTTAACGATTAAGTCCATTTGAAAGTCCGTAAAAAAATTTAGTCCATTTCGAAACCAAAATTTTGAAGTCTATTTTTTCCTTACGAAACCCAATTATTAACCCTAAAATAGCATTTACGAAACCAACCCATTTGGCCCATTATTGTTTACGAAACCCAATTGATATGTTCATATAAAACCGAAACCTGAGACATTACTTTCGTAAACATAATTTTCCACTTGAAAAATGATAAACTGAATGTTTTGACTTATTTTACAGCTTATTTATCATCTTATGAACAGTTTAATCCCAATCTTATGTTAAAAAGCAATTTCTCAAAGTTACGAAATCTATCAACGTTACGAAACCTCGTAATCTTAGTCCACAAATGATATTTTTAGTGATCAGTCTATTCTAATAATATCACAAGACATATACTAACATTTTGCCTCAATCAATTTCACGTTTAAATTCTTTTCATATTTACGAAACCCAGATCTATACGAAACCTATTTCAATCAATTAATATCAACAAATAATCACAAATAAATGAAATAGATCATGTTTTCTTATGTTTTTCTATCACATATAACCAATAAAACGATTTGGAGCGTGCTTTCTTTGTTACGAAAGCTCAGAGAATTTACGAAACCTTTTGAGTATTTTACGAAAGTGATAAGGTTGCGTATGAAAACTGTTTCTTTTATACTTCTGAAAATGATTTCCAATTTTGGCATTTTTAGTCCCTCAAGTTTCTTACGTAAGCTCCTTTGATCCCTATGAAAGCTATCTTTTTGAACTTATCATTTCAGACCCTCAAGTTTCTTTCGCAAACAATAAACACCCATACGAAAGTTATCCTTTTGTATTTTTACACTTTTAGCCCTTGTACTCACTTTCGTATATCTTTGTGATCTAAAAAAAATTCATAACTCCCCCTTAGAGTTAAACCACTTTTTCACATCAACCCTTTGGAACTATTTTGCAGTTAAGTTCTCGTTTTGACTTAAAAAATTTATAACTCCTCCTCGAACAATTATCTCTTTTTGAGATTTATTTCCTTTTGATAAAAAAAATTGTTCAAAATGAAGTTATTTTTGCTTTTGACAACACAATTTAATTTTTTGATGATGATTTAACTAAAAAATTTATAACTCCCCTTTAATAAGATATCTAATTAAAGAACTTATCGAAAGATAGTAAATTTTGCAGTTTTGAACATTCTTGAGAAGATGTTTGAAAATTAAGAATTTCATAACTCCCCATCGAATAAATGTCTAATTAAAAAACTTATTCAAGAGATTGTTATTTCTTGCAATTTTGCTCACTTGAATTTTTCAAAATTTGATGATTTTTAAGAAATCCTTCGTTTGTGAATGGATTTTGATTACAAATGACATATTTTAGTAGTAAAAGAACATTTTTGAATGATTTACTCCCCTCAGTTCATGATACATTAATTTTGCATTTAAAGAACCACTTTTTAGAAATACAATATCATGAAACTGATAAAAACGAAAAAGATATGTGTTTGTTTCTATAAGTTATATTTTTGTGTTTTTGTATTTTTCAACTTTTTATTTGTTTTTGTTTTTTTCAGTTTTGAAAAATAGTGAGAGAACAAAAATATTTTTCTTGTTTTTGAAATTTTTCAATTTTATATTTTGTTTTTAAAAAAAATATTTACAATATGTTTTGATGTATGATCTTTCATTCAAGAAGATAACTTTGCCAGACGTTCCAACTCAGTTAGAGTCATACATTGCATACCAATCTTGTGAACTAAATACTCAAACCTTTCTTTTGGAAGGGCTTTTGTAGGAAGATCAGCAAGTTGGTATTCCGTCTCGACAAAGTAAATTTCAATGGTACCCTTTTCAACATGCTCTTTGATAAAGTGATAATGGATGTTAATGTGTTTTGTACGTGAATGTTGTACCAGATTGCAATATATGGCAATTGCACTCTTTGAGCCACAATACATTGGAACCTTATTGTAATGAAATCCATAATCTAGGAGTTGTGTTCTCATCCAAATGGCTTGAGCACAGAATGCAGATAAGGATACGTACTCAGGTTCCACAGTTGACATGGTTGTACAATCTTGCTTTTTTGACGACCAACTGACTAGCTTATCTTCCAGAAATTGAATGCCTCCAGATGTGCTTTTGCAATCATCATTACACCCTGCATGGTCTGCATCTGAATATGCAATTAGCTCAAACCCAGAATCCTTCGAGTACCATTGTCCCATGTTAATGGTTTGTCTTAGATATCCAAAGATCCTTTTGACCTCTTTGAGGTGTTTTTCGGTTGGGCGTGCCTGATAAGGCGCACATACAAATGTCGCAAAGGCAATGTCTGGTCGACTGGCAGTGAGATACATAAGTCCCCTAATCATACTACGATATTTAGTTTAATCAACTTGGGTACCCTGTAAATCTGCATCTAGTTTGGTAGTAGCCATTGGTGTGCTTATGGTATCACATTTTTCCATCCCATGTTTCTTAAGTAGATCTATAGTATATTGTGATTGACATATAAAGATTCCTCGGGGTGATTGATGAACCTAAAGTCCAAGAAAGAACTTCATTTCACTGATGATTGACATTTCAAAATTACCTTTCATTAGTTTTGCAAATCTTGTTGAAAATACTGGTTTAGTTGACCTAAAAATTATGTCATCAACATAGATTTAAACTAATAAAATGTCATCCCCGTGTCTTTTTATAAACAATGTCGGATCGACAATACCTTTTTTGAAATGGTGTTCGATTAAAAATAAGGAAAGCTTGTCATACCCTCTAGGGGCTTGTTTAAGACCATACAGATCTTTCTGAAGACGATATATGTGGTTAGGAAAGTCTGGATCTACAAAACCATCGGGCTGACATACAAAAACTTCCTCTTTCAGTGGACTATTCAGAAATGTCGTTTTGACGTCCATTTGGTAAATTGGAATGTTCTTGTGAGCCGCATATGCCACAAAGATATTGACAGCTTCGAGTCTTGTAACTGGTGCAAATGATTCCTCAAAATCGATGCCCTCCTCTTAACCGTATCCCTCATTAGTCTATTTACTGGTTAAACCTGTGCTATGTACGTTGTCTAATGATATGGGGGTTTTCAGCCTGAGAGACTGGCATAGGTTGGTGGAAAAACAACATATCAATCAATACACATTTAAACACAAAGAAGAAATCCAAAAGATAGAAAAAGCGGTTGGTACAAGCCAACATGATAGATAACTTGTATTAGCATTTAATCCGGTTCAATGCTGGTTTGTTTTTTTTAGTGCAATTGATTTTACTTATCTCGAAGCGGCATTTCATTCTTAAGACTTAGTGGGTCATCTCTAAGACCCTAGGACATAATTAATCTTGTCATAATGTAACTCGTCCGCATAAAGCATCCTTTAGTTAAATTATAATCTATCTTAGGGAATTAAAGCAGTGGTGATCATGTTAAAACCCTAGCCCAACGGGACTTTACCCACTTATTGTTTGACGGTGTTTTATATACTGGTAGTCCACTATTCAAATCTTTATCAGTTAATTAAGAGCATGATTGCTGAAACATAAGGGGTCACCTACCGGTCCAACTAAGCTCATAATTCAAAGACAAAGACAGAACGTTATTTGTGATTCCTATAGTCTTAGTAATATTAAAGCACGATATAGAGAGCCTATTCCAGTATCTAGGATTATTTTTAGGTATCATAGACCCAGTTGATGATAGGTGCTATTAAACACATAAACAAGTATGAGGTGATAAACATAATTAAACAATCAACGATTAATTAAGAAATCGATTTTAAAACAAACCAAACAGTAAACTTTCATTAAGATGGCTAATGACCGAGGGTATTAGCCACACCATTGTTAATTATACAAGCGTAATCCCCCAAAAATGAAAATGAAACGATTAAAAGAGTAAAAAAATTACCACGATGTCTTCTATGGATTGTGATCAATGCTTGACCTTTTATGCTGAACTTCTTCCTTTAAAATTCGTCTTTAGGGTATGGGTATAAGGAATTAATATTGCACAATGAAAACTCGTTTTTGAGTTTCTATTTTATTAATGTGCTGAAAAAAGACTCGATACGCACGTATCTGCAGGTCGATTCTACGGCGTATTGGGTTAACATTCCTTGGTGTGCGCGCTAGTTCATAATAAATCTTTCGATATCATTCCTAAATTACTTGATTACTGTATCTTCAAATAGTTATCGTCATGGATACGGCGTATGCAGACAGAAAGGATACGCCGTATTGGGAATTGGTCAAACGCGTTTTCTTGTGAAGTCTTGGCGCTGATAGCGTATCTCATTTAGGTTGGATCGGGTATTGGTGAAATTTTAGGAAATCTTCAATATCATTGTTTAGCTCCAATTATGCGCCTTTTAGCTTGTCTTCACAAAACACTCTCTGAATTATTGCATTTATCAACTTTAAAGCATTAGTAAAATAATGCCAATTAATTATATAAAAAGTGGGCAAACAGATGGAATTAATAGTATAATAAAGTGACATTATTTTGATGGTCATCACTGACGATCAAAAATTCCTCTTTCAATGGATCGTTCAGGAATGCCGTTTTGACATCCATATGATATATAGGAAAGTTCTTGTGAGCCGCATATGCCACAAAGATTTTGACAGCTTCGAGTCTTGTAACTGGTGCAAATGATTCCTCAAAATTGATGCCCTCCTCTTGATCGTATCCCTTGGCAACTAAACAAGACTTGTTCCGGATAACCATTTTTTAGCATCAGTCTTGTTTTTCCAAATCCATTTTACTGCGATTATGTTTTTGCCAATGGGACATTCAACAAGTTCCCAAACATCAAGACGTTTGAACTGGTTAAGCTCATCTTGCATGGATTCAATCCAGCTCACATCAAGCATAGCTTCTTTGATATTTTTTGGTTCAGTTGTGCTCACTGTAAGTGCATACATACAAACTTCTGCATCGGTTTGAAGTCGATTTGTTGTCATTACAGTTTTGAGGGATCACCAATCACTTGTTCAATTGGATGATTCTTAGTCTACTTATTAGTAGAGCGATGTTTTTTGGTGAAACTCGTGCATATTTGATGGATCCTAAAATGTTGAAGACGATTCAGCTTCTTCAAACATAGGAGTTTGAGGTGGATTATAGAACACATTTCCATCAAATTCTGCATCGTCTTCTTGAACTAATTCATCGGTATTTTGATTCAAGACTGGAGAGTTTGGTTCAGTGACAATTTGGTCTGCTGACGAGGATACTATTTGAGGAGCTTCATCTTCTTCAACGACACTTGACGCTGATGAAGAAGTGTTTTCATTATCAAGAGTAGTTGCAGTTAGACACTTCTGGTAAGCTCGTCGCATAGTATTCTTCATATAGAGGACCAAACAAATTATTCAAGTCTGATTTTGAAGGTACGGATTGTGAATCTTCCGATGAATCTTTAAAATTCGTGCAGTTTGTTCCGGGTTTTGAATTGTTGCATTCAGAAGCCATTGTTGTGAGTTCGTCAAATTTGACATGGATCGTTTCTATTATCTTTTTGGTTCGGCCATTATAGATACGAAATCCTCATGATGACTTAGAATAACCAATAAAGATGCCAATGTTAGCCTTCGGTTTTATTTTCCCAAGATCATCACGATCATTTGTTGGATAACAAAGAGATCCAAATACATGAAAGTATTGAATATTAGGTTTTCATCCTTGAATCAGCTCATAAGGAGTATTATTGTATCTTGTGTGTATAATAGAGCGATTTTGAGTAAAACAAGCAGTAGTAATAGCTTTGGCCCAAATAAATTCTAGAGATTTGGAAATAATAAGCATTGTTCGAGCAGCCTCGACGAGTGTTTGATTTCGTCGTTTAACAACACCATTCTGTTAAGGCTTACGAGCAATGGAAGTTTTATGAACAATACCTAACTTTGCATAAAATGCCCATAATTTCTTGTTTTTGAATTCGGTTCTATTATCAGTGCGAATCATCAGAATTTGAGCCTTTAGATTCCTTTGAACTTGATTAATGAAATCAATAATCATATCTGAAGCCTCATCCTTGGTGCGAAGAAAATATACCCAGATATACCGAGAATAATCATCAACGATCACTAGGATATATTTCTTGCCATTGATACTTGCAACTCTCATTGGCCCACACAAATCCATATGAATTAGTTTGAGTTTAGATTCTGTGCTTGGAACCAATTTTGGTGGAAGTGAAGCTTTCTTGCTTTTTCCTTGTTCACAGGCTGAACATAAGTGATCTTTGTTATACTTAAATTTCAAAAGCCCATCAACTAGGTCTTTTTGACGTGAGTTGGTTAATGGTATCAAAATTCAAATGAGAAAGCCTGTGGTGCCATAACCAAGATTTTGTTTATGTGGCTCTGGACATTAAGCACCCTGGAGAAGAAGCCGCCATCTCAAAAATAGAAATAGTGTAAATATTTAAATCGCGAGAACCGATAAAGCAAGTCATCACCTTTCAAATTCCGAACATAACACGTGTTTGAATGAAAGGCTACTTCTAAATCTCCCTCACAAAATTGTCCCACTAAAATTAATTTGTATCTGAGGCCTTCAACATAGTATACGTGACATATCATTAGATTGCCTTGAGCATATTCTCCATATCCAGTGATTGCAGTGAAATGATCATCCCCAAAGCGGAATGTTCTCATGAATTTCTCAACAAAATTTCTTAGCAGTTGAAGATTACCAGTCATATGCTTTGAGCATTCGCTATCAACAATCCAAAGGACGAGCTAAATCACCCGCATCACATGAAACAAATGCAGATGGAAGAGTGGACAGTTTGGCTACCCATTTTTGAGTGGTAACTGGTGTGTTAGATGTAGAACAAACACGGATACGACTCTTTAATTCACTAGGAAGTGATTGAGCAGTTTTGCTCTTGGGTGTCCAATTAAAACTTTGTTGGTATTCAAACCGTTTTTGCCACTTTCTACTTGTCGCAATTTTGTTTTTCATGTAATTACTAAGTGTCCTACTTTGACTAGATTAAGGAGATAATGGTAACGCACTAGAAACATTATTTGTTACTTTTTGGGTTTTAGCAATGCTTAATCTAGATTTTGCAACAATAGAAGTAACTCCTAAATTCTGAGATTTTGCTGCTATATGAGTAGTGAATAAGGCTCTTTTTTTACTAGAATTCCTAGTAAAGCATAACGAGCAACACATTTTTCATGAGAAAGTAAAAACACATCTTTTCCACAAGAAACACAAACAATTTTTGAACCGTCATTAACGACATTTATAGTCTTGGTACTTAGTACACTTGCTTTTGATTGACTTACATTCGAATGCATTGTTTCACGCTTATTAGAATCTATATTAACACTACGTGACATCTTCCGAACATGTGCAGTTGAACTCTTAGCATTAGTGTTCTTCAAGACTATATTCTTCGATTTATTGTCCTTATACTTTGGTCTTCTAACACTATTAGAACTTTCTACACCTATGGAATTAGAAACATTTATGTTAGTTTTAGAATCTGATGTCCGCGTCTCTGTTTTTGTGATTCTATACATTCCTTTTGGAAGTACATTCTCATTTTGTTTTTGACCTTGCTCGTTTTTGGGTGAAGGATGTGAAATGACTGGTTTTGACCTATTTGTATTGATTTTAGAATTTGACACTTTATTAGCCTTAACTGTTATGTTTTTAGGCAATGGTGTTACACAAAGAAGTGTTCCTGAGGTCTCAGATTTATCAAACTTAGTATTCACATTCTTTCCCTTGTCAATAGTTTTAAGCTTATTCTTGAGTTCAGATATTGTTATTAAAAGATCTTGATTCTAAGCACGCACATCAGCATAAGCATATGTCTTTTGATTAACATGTTCAATCAACTCATCAAGCTCTTTTTTATGTTGAGTCTGTGTTGCTTTTATTAAATTAAAAAGCTTTTGATATTCAAGTTTAATATTTTCTCTTCTTTAACAACATAATTCACTTAAGTTTTTAGCAACACGTTCTCATCATTTATTGTTGACAATTTTGTCTTCCAAGAGACGTCACAAGCTATTTTCTCTTTTTGGTGTTGCAATTTGAGTTCAAAATCAATACTTTGAGTTTGTGATCGCTTAAAATCATTTTCAAGAATCTTAATTCTTTTGAGCAAATTGGCTTGAATATCTTTGGAATCATTTGAACTTTTTATAAGTTCAGCTTGTAACAACTCATTTTTCTATTTTTCAACAGAAATCAACACACAATTTTGAATGTCACTTGTCAAGGATACTTCCAAAAGTCGATCAATCTCATTTTGAATAATATTTTCTTTTGGAGATTTGCCATTAACTTTCTGTTCCATTAAATCAAAAATATTTAACATTTCCTATACTTCTTCAATAAGTTCGTCTTTAAGTTCTTTCAAATTCTTTGACAAAGAATTAGACATCGGAATGACATCAGTTTTATAAAACTCTCTTAAAGAATTTTGACTATCAGACATCCATCTTCGTTGTATGTCTTCTAAAAGAGTGTGTCAATCCTTGTTTGCAAATCGTTAATTGCTACAGCCATTTTGTCAAACATTTTTAACAATTTACTCTCATTTGGCATTTTTGAAATTGGCAACTACGATGTTACTTCTTTTGACCCAGAACTACTAATAGAAGTAGAAGGAATTGAAAAATATGTTTGTTCAACAAAAGATTCTTGTTGAGGAACTAATGTTTCATAAAGAGCATTTAATTTTGTATAATTGAGTTGAACCATTTTGTTTCTCATTTTTAATCGACTTTTTTCGCATCCTCTAAAGTTTCCTCAGAATCAGATGAATCAATTTTTAAGTTAGCACTATGAATCCTTTCACAATCATACATTTTTGGTTGTGCTTCAATGGCCTTCTTGAGACGTTCGGGATTCTTATAACCCAACACAGCTTTAAGAAAAGGATCATAAATATTATTTGGTTCTTTTCCAAGCATGTGAATTGTTTGAATTGATTGACCCATTTTATAAACAATTCGATAATGAGAACTCAGTTTTTCTTCGAGATCAACAATATCATCAAGATATCGATCTTCTCGTTCTTTAAAAGCCTGTTTAACTTACATAGTTTCATGTTGAATTATTAGCTTTTCATTTTCAAATTTGAAAAAATCATTTTGAATTTTATCTTTTTCTTTCAAAATTCTCTCAATGGTGTCCTTATCAGTCCGTAATTCACGTTCTAACTCGTCACATGTTTCTTTATATTTTGAACATTGAATTGTTTTTTACTTAAATATTTTGACCCGATCCTTACATGTCTCAAGCTCCTATTATAGCAATACCCCCAAATTGGGTCGTAGCGGAATAGTGTCCGGGAGCGTTACTTCATAATACCATTGCACAAGACATGAGAGAACGACCTCTAAACGTGTCGTTTGAAAAGAAATGTTGTATTGTTTATGTTACGAGAATCAAAAACACCTTATCGGGAGGTCTTGGTTGATCAAAGTAAACTAGATGTATCATTGTGTAGTTGTAGTGAGAGAAAGTAGAGAGAGGGTGGAGAAAAACAAAAAGGTATGTGTTTATTAGAAAGAGAAAAATGAGAAAAATGAAATGAACATCCACACCCCCCATGGAGAGTCATGGGGGGTATTTATAGCCTAAACATAAGCTATCTATCCTATGTTTACAATAGTAGTCCTTGCGTATAGCAGATGATCTATAGCTAGTCCAATTCACGTGTAAGACGCCAGCTTCATTAAAAGTGAGGCTAACAATATCCCTCCAAGATGGTGTCACACGTGAATTGGTTACAACGTTTCCTACAAGCAAAAATAAAGTAAAATGATGACCATAAAATCCAGTATTCCTTAAGATAATATTCAATAATCTTGATCTTCTTGAATACTCCAGCTTTATTTCTCCAGCTTGTAGTATCTAGTTGAGTTTTTACTCCCTCTCAACTAGTAGGCTCTTTTTTTTCTTCAGCTCCCTCCTAAACAGACACCCTTAAGACTGATTAAGAATCGATGCAAAAATCTTCTTATGGACCTCCTTTCTCATTTAGGATACACTGATGGAAGGGATGATATCATCAACATCGTCTCACTAAGGAAGCATTCCAGTCTTGTTTGAATTCAACCCAAAGAACACATTTTATCCTTTTTAACAAAGTCGAAACTGTAACATCAAAACGGTAACATAAAAAATCAACTAAGTACTGGATGTACACATTTCTCCCTCCAGGATGATGACTAACTGAGGAATTATCCTACACATGTGTACATCATATGCCACCTAGAACTGCTTACTTAGCTTCATAGCACGTGATTGCATAAGCAATACTCTATGAGAAGATGTCGGTACTCTCTTTACAAATCTCTCTTGATCAACCCGATCTAAATCCCCTTATCTATTCTGTAGGCTAATATTGATGACCATTGATGGAGACAACCCGATGAAACGAACCCAAGAAGGAAGCAACAATCCCTGACTTATGATTTAATCGTGTACTATCTGTGTGACGAAGAACGGTGTAGAGGCAAATCTCTAAGTACCGTATACCCGCTCCAAAGTATACAAAAAATACAACACCTCTTGAAAAACTCCTCAACTACGTGAGACACTGAGTACTACTATGTAACTCCTTAAAGTGATAGCTATAACCCGTGAGTACTACAATGTAACTCCTTACATCAGGTATAACTAGATACATCAAGTCTTTATCACACACCGTATATGCCCGAGCAAGTCATCTTCGTTGTAGAGAAAATCGAAGACGAAATAAGTACACTCCCCGTGAAATGCTACTTCAATCCCAAATAAGTAACATCGGATAAAAACCCCGTAGTCATAAAAATTTAATAATAGCCATTATCACTGAAGGTGAATTTTGATAAGGATCATTTTTAGTGTAATGTATTGTGTTTGCTGTGTTGTTATTCGTGATTTTTGATGTTGTTATGATCGTTAACGGATATCAGCTTAAGAAATTTACCATGAAACAGTCGTCCAAGTAATAAAACCCGATCACTTTTACATATTACCCGACATAATAGTGTTTTAAAACGCGGCCTCAATCCTTTAACCCGAGCCCAAAATAGAAAAATCATTTGCATTATCGGGCTAGACATAACCCAGCCCAATCAATAGAGTCAGCCCATGATCTTGATATACTTCCAGCCCATCAAGACAAACACGTTGGCCCTTCCTTTTTCCATATATCTGGCCCATTATGTGTGTTAAATAAACTCTGGCCCAACCACCTTATCTAAAAATCTGAGCCCAATTTGATTGATGCAAACCAGGCCCCAAAATGAAAAATAATCATACCCGGTCTAAGAGATGATATTTAGGGATATAAGCTTCATAAATCCCTAAAAATACTTTCCATCTCCTAACCCTGAACCTAGTTACATCCGCCACCATCAGGATAATCTTCTCCAGACAAATCTGCTTCCTCATTCCTGCCTCAAAAATCCAACGCAGTATCTAATTAAACCTCAATCCTATCTCGTACGCCCCCATCCATATATCTCCATCAAAACTCTATTATCAAGATATGCCATCACCAATCCTATGTAACCACACAAGATAAAAACGTAGCAACAATGGCATCACTTACCCAATTGCTGCTCAACTCGAATAACAAACCACAAAACCCTTTTAATTACATCGAACGCACGAAGTTCACAAGAAGGAAAGCTTTAAGATCTTTCAATAGGTCTCGGGTAGGTTTGTGTGTTTCGTATTTGTGTGCCATTCGAAACAAAAGAAATGATTATAACATCGTTGTTATAAATCGGTCTTTAATTTCAAAAAGTAAATAAGGGTTTATACCTCTACATAGATCGATGATGAATATGTGTTTAGTCTAAAAAGTGGATGACAAATAAACATAAATCTGAGATCAAATGATGTTTTCAGTTTCGTGTCTAGATCGAGGAATAGAGATGGATAGTAGTGGTTGATATAATGTAACAAAGGGAATAGGATAGTCTTGGATTTGTTGTATGGAATTTGTGACGATGGGTTGTAAGTTTAGTAATTGGATTTGATTGGTAATTGTTGGTTGTTGGTTTGTTTTATATTGTTGTAGAGGTTTAATCACGAGTCTGTCTTCTCTTCTTCTCCATTCTGTTGACCCGTTGACACAAAGCCTGACTCAGTCAACTCGGTAAGAACCGAGTTGACTCGGCTGAGGTGACTCAGTCAATACCGAGTTGACTCAATCAACTATGTCTAAAACACTCAACTCGCTACTGAGTTAAAATTTGGGTAGAGGTTCGTTTGAATTTGGCTTAGAGATTTTGTCATCATTGTACCTGTACACCAAATCGCTATGGCCAACCCGCTATGGATCAGCCAACTCGCTACTAAACCTGCCAACTCGCTACCTTGTAGGTTTTTGTCTTTTAGCAAAAAAACAAAAAAATCTTGTCCTTTTCAGCATAAAACTTGGATCTTGTTCCCTCTTATGTGTTCAAACCGCTACAAAGAATCACCCACAACTCGCTACCAAGAACAAAAATCATAAAAATAAGCTGTTAAAATTTGCAGATCGATTTTTGATAAGTTTTGGAAAACTAATGGACCCAAAAATACTTAACAAACAAAAATGACAACTGTTGTTAAACACAGAAAGTTAACAATAAACAAACAGATTCGTGGCTTTTTCTAGAATAAAGCCCACGAAAATAAGCTATCAATAAGATGAGATAAGCTGCTGAAAAGCACGAACACAACACACGAATACATTACACAAAAATGACAGATTCGAGACCCCGACCGAAATAACCAAACCGACCCAAGAGTAGAACCTTGAGCTCTTGATACCACTTGTTACGAGAATCAAAAACACCTTATCGGGAGGTCTTGGTTGATCAAAGTAAACTAGATGTATCATTGTGTAGTTGTAGTGAGAGAAAGTAGAGAGAGGGTGGAGAAAAACAAAAAGGTATGTGTTTATTAGAAAGAGAAAAATGAGAAAAATGAAATGAACATCCACACCCCCCATGGAGAGTCATGGGGGGTATTTATAGCCTAAACATAAGCTATCTATCATATGTTTGCAATAGTAGTCCCTGCGTATAGCAGATGATCTATAGCTAGTCCAATTCACGTGTAAGATGCCAGCTTCATTAAAAGTGAGGCTAACAGTTTAGACTCCAATGCACATCAAGTATGTCAAGTAGCTTGTTCACCTGAGAAAAACATGCTTAAAAGTGTCAACATAAATTTGGTGAGTTTAAACGTTTGTTTAAATATAAATGTTGAACCAAAGTTTTATAAAGTATGTATGACCATTTCAATCCCCAAATAGTCATAAAATATAAGTATAGTTGGACCACCATTGTTTAAAGTATGTATTGCTACTTTATTCAAGGCAACATAAATATTTACGTGTATATAAAACAATGATTACGATTACTCTAAGTTCATGAAACTGATGTGTAGACTTATATGTATGCCACTTTATTCAAGGCATCGTAAATGTTCATGTTCATGTAAATGTCGTTCTTTGCTCTTACATGCTATAACGTTCGTTTGTCCAGTGATAGCTAATCACCCGAACAGGGCTGTCACACCCGAATAGATCTATTTTATAACATTTGTGCTTACCCTCCAAGTAATTCACAGTTCATGCAACCTAAGCTAATCCGTAATCATAAAAGTAAAATTGTTGCGTCCATAAGTGATAACAAGTATTGTATCCCATTGCGAGATATAAACATGAGTGTATAATAAAGTTGTAACGAGTTCGTGATGAGTTACGAAATCAAGTATGAAATCAATTATATAAAAGAGATTGTAAATGTATGTGTAAACAAGTTGTAACGAGCATGTATTCTCTTCTGAGATATGTAAAGTAATATAAAACAAGTGAAAGAGAGGCTATAAACTCACCTTGAGTGAATGAATCAACAAAGTAAATCACAGAATGAAAATGCGTCACGAAAACATCTGAGTGCAACCTAATTAATTATAGGTCATACGAGTACTAAGTACCTTGAATAACTAAGACCATATATAATTCTATATAGCTACATCGCCATTTAATTACATTTGTTAAATAATTTTTATAAAGTAAAAACGTTTATAAATATCTATTTAGTAAAAACAGCGTATGTAACACCCCCAAATAGGGTCGCAGCGGAATAAGGGCCACACTTTCGTATTAGGACGATGTATCAAAATATTACATTTTCATATTTTAAGTCCTCTGGTGAACAGTACTTTTTACTGTTCATACACTTTTAAAAATTTATTTTTATAAATTTAATTATCGTAAACTCGTAAAAGTCGTATCTTATTCGTTTTAACTCCATTTTAGTGATTCTTTCGAGCACGTCTTCATAATTAAATTTTTTATCTTACTAAAGTAATTTCCAAAAAGTATCTGAGATGAACAGTAATTTGTTATTATAAAATTATCTTTATAAAAGTATTTATTATCGTAAACATGAAAAATCCATAACTCCTTCGTTATTGATCAAATAATTATGATTCTTAATGTTTTGGAATCCTAAAAATATGTACTTTTTATGAAAAATAATTATATAATTTTATCAGAATTGGAAAATAATAAGTTTTTATAAAATAGTTTTTATAAAAGCTTTTATTTATCGTAAACTTGCAAATGACGTATCTTCTTCGTTATAGCTTGGATTTTCCAGTTCTCTACATGCCTACGATCATCATGACGTGTAGTATTTTATAAAAATATAAAATAAATACCTTATTTTCGTGATTAAAATAGTAGGTTTTGATCTTTTAGTTAAATGTGTTTAAATCTTGTTTTTATAAGTTTTTAGTTAATAACTTTGTTACAAGTCCTCTACAACACATTATATTACATGTCTCATATATGTTTGGTCCTTAGTCCATCATTTGTCCAAAAATGTCCATGATAACAAGTCCTCACATCACTTTTACTTATAAACTTATTAAGTAAACTTTTAAGTAACTAGTTAATATATATTTTTTATAAATAAACCAACACTTGTATAATACTTATACTTCCATTACAACATGTATTTAACATCTATATAACATATGAAAAAGTTTATCAAACCAAGAACAAAAGTAAAAATCCATTTTACATGTTAATAAGTTTCTTAGATGGTGATTTCCTATATAACATCATATACATAGAAAAATCATAAATGTAAAGATTTTAGGGTTTTTAGATAACCTTAATATGAAGTAGGATGATGAACAACAAGATCTAAACCCTAGTTTAGATATTAAACCCAAGCTTTCAATACTTAGAAAACCCTAATCTTAATGAAACCCTAATCTTAAACCTTTCTTAATTAACCCTTGTAAATGCTAATCCAAACCTTCAAACCTTCTTGTAATACCTTAGATATGATGTTAGATCACTTGTATATGTGGTAAATAAAATTGTATGGATTGTGTGTATGTGTTTGCTTCAAGATGTGGCTAAGGAGGAGGAAACAAGAGAGATTGTGAAGTTTTCTAGTTAAGGAATGGGTGTATGAGTTTTCTACAAGTCTAAGCCTCTTTATATACAACATGAGCTAGTCAAGATTTCTTATTGTGATGTCTAAATAACTCCATAGATCATTGTAGCTCTAGTTTGTTAAGAACTAATCTAGGATAATGATAACATAGGCGGAATATTCAAACATAGAATCAATATTATCATAACAAGGTTTTACCAAACATTCACCACAGCCCCAATATTATTTGATCAAGATAATACGGTTACATCAATGAACTATAACAGGGATCAAGGAAAACCTTGATTACCTTGAGGCTACACCAACTCTATAGACGTCTACATCTCTAACACTTTGTGTACACACACTTTTCTGGATGTCTAAAACCTATAACATGTATCTCTTTATATACTAGAGATATCTAGGTTTACAAGGAAACATAATAAATACAATAAGGAAACTAAATCTTTTAATCTTTATCTTTATTCTTCTTGAGCATATCTTTTAGTATCTTCTGATATCTTCCATCTTTTGTAGAATATACTCCACCAGCTTGAAGAATCTCTTATTGTCGATTTAGGTCCTTTTCCTTTAAGTCCTTCTTGTTTCATTCTTGTTTTGTCTTATCAACTCAAATATAATTCCCAACAATCTTCCCCTAGTTGATAATGACAAAACCAAATAAGCACGAACTTCCCCTGAAGTTAATATACGAATGAAAACTTCCCCTTAAGCTACCAAGGATCTACAAGTTGCAAATCATCAAATCTTCTTCCCCTTTTTGTCAATATCAAATAGGAGACTAAAGTATGCAACTTTGATCTTCACAACTACGAACCAATATTACACTTCTAATCCAAGTATTCCAATGACCCAAATTGCCCTCCATTACGCACCTTAAGAAAAATGAACTTGAGCAGTAGAAACTTACACTAGCAGTAGTAACAAAGGCTAGCAGTAGTAAAAACCTTCACCTCAATGTAGCATATAAATGGTTAAACATTTTAACATTAAGCTTCCCCTGAAACCTATATGTTAACCATTTCTTGAATCTTCAATTCTGTAGGCTCTATGTAATGATTACTGATGAAGAAAACTAAGTATAACGAACTTGATGTTGAAGTAGAATAACCCAAACTTGTATCTTATGTCTTGCACTATAATATGATAAGAACTCATAATCTTCTTCTTCGTTTTATGAGTAGACCTCGATCTCTTGATAAATCCGCATGCCTTACATGAGTCACTGACCACGTGATAGTAAATACCTGTGAGTACTACAATGTATCTCCTTACATCAGGTAAAAACTAGTTTTATCAAGTCTTCATCATAAACCGTATATAACCAAACAAGTTATCTCTAAAGTGTTACACTCACTTTAAGATATGATAAAACACAAACCAAATAATTCCACTTCATCTTCAAATAGGTGATAAACAACCTTCTTCGTAACCACATCTTCAATAAATCCAAAATACGAGCCTTTAAAATTTTAAACTAAAAAAAATCTTCCTCTTAAACGAAGCATCGTGTTCAATCCGAGATCCAAAACTATGTGTTGTCCGATATCATACAAAGCTAGCAGTACTAAATGCTTTATCTCGAACGCCACTAGCAGTACAAATACTTTCTCGGATAGTATTAATCATAAGCGTGACAACAGTATTAATATTCCATGCTTGAACATACTGTTTCCAAATATCCATGAGCCCAATAATAATCATATACATGACAACACTATTGTTTCCTGGTCGAATAGCTTCATTGCACTTCAAAAATCTCTTTATCAAACAGCACTAATGTCCTTGAAGCTCAATAGCACACGAACAATATAAAGTGGAACAAGCAGCAGTAGCCTTCACGTGCCCAATTTCACTTTTAATATCTCTTTGCAAAACTACCAGCAGCAGTACTAAAATCATATACCAGTAGTAACTTTAAATCCTAATAGTTACAACCCATGTGACATCAAACCCACATGATAATGGTATGGTCTTCCACATGAACAATCCACAAAACTTTTAATCTGCTTTAAATACGATCAAACAACTATCTATATGTGAACATACTTTTCATTAAAGCCTCCATGTTTTCTAGATCAAAGTTTCTCAAAGCAAAGCTCTGATACCAATTGTGGAGTCTAAATAACTCTATAGATCATTGTAGCTCTAGTTTGTTAAGAACTAATCTAGGATAATGATAACATAGGCGGAATATTCAAACATAGAATCAATATTATCATAACAAGGTTTTACCAAACATTCACCACAGCCCCAATATTATTTGATCAAGATAATACGGTTACACCAATGAACTGTAACAGGGATCAAGGAAAACCTTGATTACCTTGAGGCTACACCAACTCTATAAACGTCTACATCTCTAACACTTTGTGTACACACACTTTTCTGGATGTCTAAAACCTATAACCTGTATCTCTTTATATACTATAGATATCTAGGTTTACAAGGAAACACAATAAATACAATAAGGAAACTAAATCTTTTAATCTTTATCTTAATTCTTCTTGAGCATATCTTTTAGTATCTTCTGATATCTTCCATCTTTTGTAGAATATACTTCACCAGCTTGAAGAATTTCTTATTGTCGATTTAGGTCCTTTTTCTTTAAGTCCTTCTTGTTTCATTCTTGTTTTGTCTTATCAACTCAAATATAATTCTCAACACTTATGGAAAGTCTAAGACAAGATAAGCAAAACATGGAAGTCTTTGGTTAATATAACTAGTCATAGTACTTAGGTTTAATGAGTCTTTGTTGTACAAGTTCATAGTTAGTAAGTTGTGTGCTCTAGATGATTTTTGATATCTTAGATATTTTATAGCAATATTGAAGTGTTACTTGAAGTTTAAATGTATAAAGGTTAAATGTAGAAGTATAAATTGTAAAGTGTATGTCCTAGTTGGATCCTTGTATGTAAAATTCGGCTATGATAAATAACATAGGTGAATTTTTATAAAACTTTGAGCATTGGGTATAATAATGGGTATTTGTTGAAGCATAGAAAAGTTATGGTGGTTTCGTGAATGCCTAAACGTATTTTATCGCGAAACATAAACACTTTACGTAACGAATAAAAATAAAATGTGCAAAGTTAATAATTATCCTTTAAATAATTATCTAACACTTGCTTGACGTAAACATTTAATTGTTTGATGCCCGTTTACATTGAATGATAATTTTTAGCTTACGCGATTTAACTTAACGATTAAAATTAAAAGCAAACGCGTACGAGACTAAAAATAAATAGTGAATTAAATGACGTCGTAAATGACCTGAAAATTTGGATTGTTACATCCAGTTTGATTATGACGTACCATGGTGACATATTTGCTCCATTCGGGTTGCAAACAATTGAGAAACTTGGTGTTGATTGACACTGGAATAGGACGAACATTGTTCTGATCCATAATGTTCACAAGCGTTGTCAATCTTTCATACACGGATTCTAACGATTGATCGTGTCAATAGTATATATATATAATATAGGTAAATCAGTAAATCACTTTTAACAAGAGCAATAAACCAATTCACAAATAAAATATAATTCCGGAAGTATCGACTTCGAAAGTAACCCCTTCTAGTCGTTTCCCGGGTCGTTTATGTTCCAACGAGGCGTGAATTGAACTTTTTGTTGACGTTTGTAATCGGGATTTTGAATAGATTAAGATTTTTGATTTGGATTCTAATTTCTACAATGATAATGCAAAAAACAACGCAAAAGAAAGCAACAAATTAAGCAATTACGAAATAAGCACGCAAAAAAAACGTTAAGGGGATTATAAAACGTAACCTAAAAACCTAAAACTTCAAATTTTAACCTTAGAAATGCAAATTTAATTTTTAAAAGAACTAAATGATTAATAAAAATTAAAAAAATTATATTTTTTTGCCTTTTATTTTATTTTCTATGAATTAAAAACAGATTTATTGTAAATAAAATATTAAAAATAGTAAACTAATTATTAAAATTCTGGAAAAATTAAGAAAAATACGTTAAACTATTAAGATTCTATGAAAATTGAAAACTTGAAATTCGGCTAGAGAAATAAGCAGTTAAAAAGCTAATAAGCCTAATAAGCTAAAACTGAAAATGAGGTTAAATATTAAATGGTGCAAGGGATTTATGAAAAAGTCCTAAGGGCGTAGTGTTAAGTAGTGTGTGTGTTGAGGGTGAGGTCGCAGGTTCGAGTCCTAGACCTTACCTTTTTATTTTTTTTTATTTTTTTTTAAATTTTCTTTTAAAAAGCTAAACTATAAGCACAAATAAGAAACTTTAATAAAGGAACTTTTTTCAGAAACTTAAAATAAGCCAGAATTAAGCCAGTTAAAAGCATAAAGGCACATTACATAAGCTAGAAAAAGCTAGATTAAAAAGGGCAGTTACACTAATTGACTATGTTTTTGGTTTTAGAGTTTTTTTTATAAAGACAAATTGGCTTTTGCAGCCTTAAAATAAGCTAGGCAAATAAGCTTATGAAACTTCAAAAATAGAAAACAGATGGAGCTTGGACTACAATGAGCTTGTGCAATGATTTTCAGATTCTAAAACAAACCCTAACTAATCTAACATTTAGATTGAAAAGTGGCTTTTGAACTTTTAAAAACTGAACTAGATGGCAGATTATGACAGAATTACACCAAAACTCTAATGCATTTGTAGACTTATGCTAAATCATTCTACTGCATAATTAGACCATAAACAACCATGAAATCAATACTTTTAAGCAATTTATAAGATCTAAGCAAATATGCTAAATACCAAACTCAAAACACCACAGATTCAAACCATGCATACAAATAACCTTAAACTTGATATTTATATTCAAACAACTTATGGAAACTGATTAATAGACTAAATTTAAGCTTGTTGAAACAGATTAAAAAGCCAAAGAGGCTTAGGCATCACTAACAAGAGTTAGTGCTGCTTGTGCCAACACCCCTTTAAAAACATATTTTCCATTTAAAACTTAAACAGACTCCAAAAAGCTTTGAAATTCTAAAACAGATTAAAAGCAAGATGAATTAAGATCAAATAAGCACCAAGAACCTAAAAATAAGCACATGTCAATAAGCAAACTAAATAAGTTATGTTTAGCTTTTAGGACAGATTTTTGTTAAAACATTAACCAATGAGATTTAAACCATCAATAAACACCTAATAGCAAATAAAAACAATAATAAGCATTAATAAGCACAAATAAGACAGAAATAAGCAGTGAATAAGCAAAACATTAAATAAACATAAAAGAAAATGAGAACATACTCTTTATTGAAGAATCTTTGAAAGTACAATGTTTGAAAGGTAAAGATGCTTGTAGCAAGGCTTGAAAACATGGAATTAAAACATAAGCAGTAAAGTAAAATAAGCTGGAAGAAAAAGTTATAAGATATCCTTCAAACTCAAAATCCTCCCCTATTTATAGGGGAGTCTTGTGCACTATGTGAGGAAAGACAGCCAAAGTCTTTAATTCTTCCCAAAATTGCTTATGAAAAGCAATAAATGTTGTCAATCACCATTAAAACTGCCCTTGAATTCCCTTGACTTTGTTCTTATCCCTTGACGCGTCATCTCTTTTCCAATAGGAGTCCTTGAGACTGCCAACGTGGCATTGAGGTGTCAGGATTGGTGTGAGAGTCTATTGGAGACGAGTCGCATCATGGGAGAATGGTTCTTGCCCTGTTTTGGGCCTTCCTGCCCTTTTCGGGATTTATTTATTATAATTCAGAATATGTAGTTAAAGGAGTAACGATTGTTAAGGTTTGTTAGGTATAAGGACTAACGGTGTAATTAGGCAGGGACTTCTAGTGTAATTGGTTTTAACAGGGTTATGGGTTAAGGATTGGGCTTTTGGGCCGTTTGGCCCTTTTTTTGTTTTTTTTTGGGTTTTTGGGTTTTTCTAATGATAAATGGCTAGTTTTAAAGGCTTAACGGGCTGACTTGGACCATTAACTTGGTTGGGTTGGCCCACTAAGATGCGTACGCCTTTGGCTTCGGTTTTCCACACTCTTTCCAATCCTGTGCTATGTTTTGTCCGGTTTTTGCCTTGTTTTTGTCATTTTGTGAATATTCGTTACCTGCACAGTAAATACCATAAAACAAGCATATTTTTGGCATTTTATGTCCGTTATATAAGATAGACACTTTCTAATTTCCATGTCTGTCTATGAGGGAAATAGGTCAAGTGTGCTGTCGCACTAAGCGACTACCGTTCCAGAGTCGTACAACGAAGTGATTAGCATACCAGAGTGACGCAAGGCTCTAAAGATTATTTAAGCTTGTTTTATTGAGATAAAGGTATGTGTATTTAAGCACATACCAAATCCCCTCAAACTAAACTATTGTTGTGTCCTCACGCAATGAAATAAATCCATGTTTAGAAAACCAAAAATTTCAACCCCTTTAAATTAAATACCTTGAAAAGTAGCAAAGTGTAAAATTAAAAGGGATTAAGAAATTACTAGTTTTTTAAACACTCCCCGTTTACCATTTTCTTTTTTGCGCACATATTTTTCTTATTTTCCATTATATACAATATGTTTAACTTCCATTATTGATCATAACTTTTAGGATCACTGAATAAGAAACACCTCAATCCTAAGGTGCCATAGAAGGATAAATTCATCGTCCTTGATTTTTCACTTATTCCCAAACTAAGCTTAAAAACAAAATCATTGTTAATTACAAGTTGGGATGCTAACGCTACTCATATTTGCAATTTGTGTAAAACTTTTCCTCCCGACAGATATTATATATTAAGGCGTGTGTGCTCAGTTTGAATTTTGATCATCCAACCCACGTTTTTAGATAGTTATAACCTTTTCAAGTTTCACGTTCCACTTTTAGTTTTATGAATTCAAAGGTGAGATTGTCCCATGTAGCAACATTTCTTCTCGGCACATCCCAACCTCGTCGGCTAAGTGACCGGGATTTTGACACCCCACAGAGAATAATTTGTCGAGACTCTCTGACTTTTAAACCCTTTACTAAAAAAATTCAGTAAATTTTAGTAAGTTTATAACTCAAAGCAAGCTAATTCCTCCAAAATCAAGACATTGTAGGTAAGTTAATTCCTTTAAAGTGACTTTCTTCTCGGAACCTCCCGACCTCATCGGTCAAGTGCCCAGACTTTTGACACCTCACAGAGAATACTGACCAGAATTAACAAACGTCCGGTTTCAAAATTTTGTAGGGATTAACAAGTTTAAGTTCAAAAGAATGTTTAAATTTTAGAAAAAGTCATTTTCCCTTTATTTATTAAGCAACTAACTAGCAACATTATTACATCATTTTCATTTTTCATTTTTTTCTTTTTAATTTTTTTTTCATCTAATTTTTTTTGCAACATTTATATTTACATCGTATACAAGGAAAATTTCTTTTTAGAAAATTAAAACATATTTTGATCAAAAACTCTTATTTATCAATTCATCGATAAAGCTTTTTACTGTAAAAATGTTAATCTTAACGAACTTTTAAGAGTGATAAAACTTTAACTTGTCTTTCAAAAAGAGCACGTATTATTAGTCATTTTAGGAGCTACTAGGAGAAAAAGCCATAAATTACACTTATGAGCTTTTAAGATTTCCAACTAATCCTTGCTTAGCATTCCAACTTATATTTAACTCTATAATTTTTCGTTCTTCACAAATTTAAAATTTTTAATAAAAAAATCCGCGAATGCTTAACCAAATAAAATTAAGCTTTGCATATTTAAAGTCATTTATGGAAACTTGCATTTGCATATTAAAGTCTTTTATGGAAACTTGCAAATCTTGGCTTTTTGAGCTAGACAGTCGCCGATTTAAGCTTCTTGTATAAAAAAGGGACTAGCAAAAAGCTATTACATTTATAAAGGGTAAGGGAGTAAGCGTAGAGCTCAAACATTGTCTCGGTCAAGCTCAAAATTATTCTTATATCAACAAACGGAAAGTCTACCATTAGTGTAAACATTATTTTATTTTTGCAAAAAAATTTAACAATTTTTTGGCCTAAAAAATTACTATTTTTGTTATTTTCTTGGTTTTTAATAAGGGTTAAGTGTGAATGGACATAGACAAAATGCTGTGGGACAAATGATAGTTCCCCTTCAATACTAGAATGATATGGTATGCGCTTAATTACACATATCTTTTACCTATTAAAAAAAGCTTAAATAACCAAAAACAAACATAAAATGCCAAATATATACTTGTTTTGTGATTTATGTTGTGCAGGTAACGGATATTCACTAAAGGACAAAAATCAAGCCAAAATAGACAAAACCAAGCACGGAATGAAAAGAGCGTAACAAAGTCAAAGTCAACAAAGTCAAAGTCAACAAAAGTCAAAAGTCAAAGACGAAGCCGATATAGAAGAAATACTTAATGGGCCAACCCGTACCCATCTAATATATATAAATCTGCAAAATGGGCCGTGGTCAGCCCATTAAGCTTATAAGAAGACTTAAGACGTACTTATTTTTAGCCTTAATTTCCTTTTTGTGGTCCAATGTCCCATTATACATAAACAGACCTAAACAAGTGCCCAAATACACATAACACCCGTTAACTATAAACCATTTAAACCCTTTACATCGTTAGTCCTCAAGGACTAACATTTTTAGTCCAAAAGGACTAACGATGCAATAACTTACCAAAATCAGGGCAAATGCCCGTTATCTTTCAATTCACCAAATATCTTTCCCGCCCAAACAACCCCAGCACTGTTCATCTGTCACTCTCCTCACCTCAACCCCTGCTCCATTAAACAAACCCATCACTCTCACCTTCAACCCCACACCATAAACTGCTAAATCCACCTTAGATGATAATTTCGACATCTACCTCAAATCAAGAAGCAACACTCAAGGGTAGGTTCCTCATTCGGCTATAATTAGATGAGCACACAAGAAGACCCCAAGACTTTGATATCTATCTATAAATAGGACTTTGTAAGCCTTTGAAGGCATCTAGTTTTTAGTCTTTCAGCTTATATTAAGTTTTTTTTAGCTTATTGTACTTTAATTTAAATCCTTGTACTGTTTTTCTAAGTTTAATGAAAAATTAAGTTTTTATGTTAAAATCCGTTTTTAAGTTTAAGCAAATTTTATGATATGAAAATGTTTGTTTAAACTCTTACAATGCTTTAGTTACACTTACTTAAGCTGTTTACTTAAGCACTATAACTTTTTCAATAACTTATAGTGTTTAAGTCTTTTTACCAAAAATCATTCAAAAAGCTAATTTGGAAGATAAGCCAAAAAGGGAAGGGCTTATAGGTTTTTACTAGCTTATTTTAAACAAGCTAGAGCTTGTAGACAAAGCTCTTAAGAGCTTATTTGCCCTTGTTTAGAGCAAAGGGTTTTGTAAGTCCTTACTTTTCATTTTTTAGCTTAAAATTGCTTATTTGCTTATTTACTGCTTATCTTTGCTTACTGTTGCTTATTAGTGTTGCTTATACCTTATTTATGCTTGCTTATTGCTTACATGTCATTTGCTTATGTCTTTAGATAAAACTGCCTTTTACATTGTTCTAAATTGCTATTCTTGCCTGCTTATTTAAGTGCTTATTTCTGAGTCACAGTTGCTTATTTGTCTTCATTTTACCTTGTGCATAATCTGTTTTGAGTTTGTTTAAGTTTTCTAAGCCTGTTATAAGCTTAAAATGGTTTTTCACTTTCTTAAGGGGTGTTTGGCACTAGCAGTATTAACATTAGTTAATACTGCTTGATGTCTTTTGACCTTTAAGTCAACTTTGAAAAGCTCAAATTAAGTTTATAAGTCATCTTAGATAAGTTTTCAAAGCTTAAAAATCATTTTTTAGGTTTTTAGTAATCATACTTTGAATCTGTGGAGTTTTGGTTTAAATTCATAGCTTATTTGCTTAGATTTTGATTAAGAGCTTGCAAGTGTTGTTTTCTTACTTGTTTTATGTTTAAATGCAGTAGTAAAGAGTTGGACAAGTATGCTTTAGTTTAGTAGTTTTGGTTAAAAACTGTCAAAGTAGTTTTCTTTTAGTTTCAAAGCTTCAAAAAGCCCTTTTTCAATCATAGATTCAGATAAGTTAAAGTTAGATTTAGAATTTGAAATTTCTTGCACAGGCTCCTTAGGTGTCAAGCTCAATATGTTTTAGCTTAAATATTAGTTTAGAGCTTATTTGATTAGCTTAAAGTAGGCCTGCACTTTGCCTTTTGTCTTTTATTTAAAACTTGAAAAAACCAAAAAGATAAGATTTTAGTGTAAACAGCTTTTTCATAAGCCTTTTTCCCAGCTTATTTGATTTTCAAAATGTTTTCTGATTGATGATTTAGATAGCTTATTATATAAGCTTTACAGTGCTATAAGTCTCTAAGCAATAAGGATCCATTTACTAGCTTAAAATTAAGCTAGAAAAGTGCCTTTTTTTGCTTTTTTGAGCTCATGGCTTATTGAATTTGCTTATCTTGTGTTTCGTCTTGCTTATTAGGTTAGGTTTTAAGTTCTGTTAGCTTATTTAGCTTAGGATAGAGGTTATTCAAGCTTATTAGCTTTTTCAGTTTAGAATTTTAAGTTTGAAAAGCCTTGTAAGTGAATTTGTCATTTTAAGCTTAGTTTAGCTCATTTTATTTTCTTATTTTTGATCCTTAGTGCTATTTGGGTGTAGGTGATAAGCTATCATAAGCTCATTTGCTTTTCATTAGCTTATTAAGTCTAAAAAAGGCCAACAGTTTAGCCCCTTTAAGTTTTAGTTTAAAAAGGCAAAGCTACTAAATAGCTTATTTATTTTCGTTCGAGCTTAGATAGTTTGCAAAAGTTTTCATTTATTGCTTATATGTTGGTTAGTGCTTATTTCCTTTAAAGTCTGTGTTAGATTATTTCTGGTTTTGTTTCAAATTTGGATAGAGTTTATTTAAGTTAGTTTTGTTAAGTTAATAAGTGATTTATACTAGCTTATTTGTTTTGATTGCGCCTTGCTTATTAAATCTAATTCGTGAAATTGTAGTGATTATTATTTCTATATTTGTTATTTGTAGTGTTATTGGATATGAGTATCATTTGAATTTTTAGTATGTTTTTGCGCGGTTTGGATTGAAATTCCTAATCTGACGCTTCGCTCCTTCATCCGTTCGACGATTTTTGATGACTATTGTTTATTGGTCTTTTTTTCTGGTGTTCTAGATTGATGTAATAGGGTTTTTTCTTGGGAGTTTTGGTCTTATATATAAAATCACCTATCTTATTTCTTTGTAATGTTTTAGTCTCTTGACGTTGTTGCTTTTTTATCTAATGTTGACGGTTCAAACAAATAAAATATTATTTTCAATAGAATTATCGTTGGGGCTTTGTGTTTTATATAAGCTGATAGCCTCGTCTGGGCTAGTAAATTGGATATGTGTTTCGATCTCAAACAGAGAGCGAGTATATTGCAAGTGAAAAGGATGTGTGGTTTTTTTGGTACCGGTCTACTCATGAGGCGTGGAGCTTAAGGGTTTATTTAGCTAGACCGACTTTAATTAGTTGTTTTAGTTAAATAAATCGGGTGGTATTCGTTTAATTGCGGGTCTCCAATTCGGTTCATTTTCTATTCCTTTTTCAATTAATTAGTGTAGTTTTATTTTATTGTTTTATTTTATGTTTGCCTATTTGATTTATGCCATGCTTAGTGTAGCTTTATTTTTAAAATGTTTAGTTTTTATTTCATTATGAGTAGTGAGTAGATTTAGTAGTGCTTGTTAAGTGATTAGTGATTTGGAATTTAGGTGCGGGTTTAAAAAGATTTTAAAAAAAATATTTAGTCATAAGTTTTGTCTTTTCGATTTACATTCCGTAATTTATTTTTAATGCAATTAAATTTCTTGTCATTTATTTTTAAGCATTTCATTTTACTTATCATTTTAATTCGTTAAACCTAAGCCCGCACTTAATGAACATTTCGCGTCACTTAGCAAGCATTTTAGTCATTTATATTTTTAGATCATTTTTAGTATAAACTTGTAAGTTTTTTTAATTTTTAGTTTAAAAATAGTTTTAAAACTTAAAGTTTAGCTTTCCTTTTATATGCTTTCCTTTTTAGTAGATTTAGAAAACCAAACCAAAAACTTTTATGACATTTAAGCTCGAATTTCAACTTGAACGTAGATTTCCATTCACCTCTCGCTGAGGAAACGACCCGTAAGGTTTTTAAGATTTCGCTTTGGTTAAAAGTGAATTTCTTGAACCCGACGGTAATACTATACTATACTAATATTTATTATCTTCCTTATTAGTACGTATTTATATATTATATTTTATACTTATTGATTTGGACGGATCAAGGCATTATAACATAGCTAGAGTTGCAAAACCATTTAGGTTGATGCAACTAGTTGAGTATATGATTGAGAATGCTAAGATGAAATATGGGGTCAATGTGACCAAGTGTTTGGTTAATATAGACGAAGAGATTTTGGGGACGAAATCTAAATTAAGGGGATAGATTTGTAACACCCTAAAATCGGTTTTTAAGTAATTATTTACGATAATGCCATAGAATGAGTTTGACTACGACTTCTTTAAGTTTGAAGACGTTATGTCATTGGTTAGTCAACCTGATAGTCAAATTATAAGTATAAATATTATGCAAATGGGTTTAGAAAGATTAATGTATCACATTTATGAAAGGAATGGACTTAAGGGACTAAAGTTGTCAAGTGGTAAATAAGTTATATAAGTTAATGTGGCCAATATTGAAAGGAAATGACTTAAGGGATCTAAATTTCTAAATGGCCAAAGTAGTACCTAACATATATCCTAGTAATTCCCAGACATTTCCAAAATGTTTTAAAAGGTGTTGGTGCCTGGTATGTGTGTCGAGCCAAGAGAGAAAGAGGAGGGAAAGACCATGGCTCGATGATCTAAGGATGAAGTAATTGAGGTTCAAATTCAAGGGTTAAGTTATAAATAATATTCCTACAAGATAAGTAAACCCTTAATTGAGTTAATTGAAGAATTATGAATTAGGGTTCATATACCCAATTTAGGGGTTTTGAGTAATTGCTATTCTAAAATAAGTATTGAGTATTTATTAATAAGGTGTTGGGAATTAGAGACGTTGAGTTGAGATGACAAAATAGAAAATAGATGAAGGACTAATAGTGTAATAGATTAGCTTCATTAGTAAGCTAGGGTTGGCATGTAACCCTAGTTCCCTCTAATATATAAAGAGGGTTAGGCACCAGGTTTTTGGAGGGGATTCCAAAAAGATGTAAACCAAAGGTGTGAGTGAGTTAGCTAGGCGTCAAGCCTATAAGGCGCCTAGGCTTTTAGAAGTTCTTATTAGTAGCTTATTTATAAGCATTTTAATAGTAATCTCTTATTAGCAAAAACCTTGTTCTTGATTGTGATCTGTTTAGTTTTTATTCCGCATTTGATCATGATCATGATATCCTAGTTGAGTCCAGATCTTGGATTCTAAAGTTTTTTTTTTTTTTTTAAAGAAAAGAATACAAACTATCCAAACTTAGTTTAACTTTAACATGCACATAAAATCACTAAATGTAAATTAGTTCGATAGGTTTCATTTATTGAAACCGAAATGTGGCAGTAAAAAAATTAAAATAAATGGATATAAAATCTGGAAACTTGTAACTACACTTTTATTGTAAGACTAAAACCTAAGTCTCTCTCTATGGCGATCTTGACGAACACCCAAAAGATCCTTATTTCGATTGTTTAATCCTCTCTTATTTGATCTAATACCTTATGACATTCATGTTGATGTTGATTATTCATTTGATTTTATCTCTTTAACTGCTCTTTATCTGGTTGCCACTCCTCTAGGGTTTAGGGTTTTGATCTCTTATTTTTGGTTTTCATCTTTATTGCTACATAGGTTCTTTATCAGGGGCGTTCATTCCAACTCATTTTATGTCATCATTGATTATGAAGGTCGGTTAGGCATAGATCTGCTTGCTAACAAAACCTTAATTTATTAGGTTTTCGTCTCTCTTCGTATTGCTAATCGTTAGATTCTGTTTGTTCATGGAAAAACCGTTAATGGAGGCACCATACCGGTTTCATTTGCCTCCATTTTTATGGATAACACCCTCAAGAAGATGGTTCAACTTTCTAAATTTTGTAATGAGGATCTTAAGTACCATTGACCACCAGGCAAGTTGATGGAAATCAATGAAGGGCTTTTAGTTGGGTATTCTTCTACAAAGCAAGGCTTTTAGGGTATAAATTTTTAGAAACCAAGAGGGTTGAAGAAAACCTTCCACATAACCTTTTTAGAGAATAAACCAAATGTATGCATGGAAAGGACCAACTGGCTATTTGATCTTGATTATTTAAACTGATGTCTATGAATTATCGAACCTGTAAGATCAGAGAATCAACTAACTAAACAAGCAGTGTCCACCAGAAGCTAATCAAAAAATGCATGAACAAATACAGTAATGAGCAGGGGAATCAGAAAAAGAAGATGAATCTGCTCAAGAACTAACTTTGTACTGCCAACATGTGTCTTCTTATTCTTTCAACAATCAAGAGATCAAGAGTAGAGAGCATTGTGCAGCACCTCACAAACATCCAGCTTTAAAGACAGATAGAAGCCAGTAGTAAAGGAAGACAATCTTTTGGATGAACTTGAAAGACTTAAGAGGCAAGAAAAGGATGCTAATGATGCAGCTGAAGCTCTCAGGAAGGAGTTTGCACAAGAAACTAAGAATTTGCTTATACAAGTAGGAGCTGCTAAAGCTAGCAGTACTAACATAGTTAATACTGTTGATGCAGCACATTTAGTACTGCCAGGTCCTTATGATGGACTATCCCTCTCTGATCCAACCAATCCTGAACAAGATGATTCAGAAATACCTGCACTTGAGGACATTTATCAAAATTCCTACTGATGGATTAATTTTTATTATTTCATTCTTATGATAAGAATGTGCATTTTCTTATTTTCACAAATTTAGAATCTGTTGTGAATGTTAGTCCTATTCCCACATCAAGGATTCATTCTATTCACCCTTCAACTTTAATACTTGGAGATCCAAAATCAGCAGTTCAAACAAGAAGTAAAGTGACTAAAAGTTCTGGAGCCCATGCTTTTGTAAGTTATGTTCAAAAAGCAAAGGAAGAAATAATCATAATGACAGTCCAGTAGTTGTTTATATGCTTGTTTCTGTCTCAAATGAACCCAATAAGATTTCAGAAGCACTTGAAGATGAAAGTTGGGTTGATGCTATGCAAGAAGAATTGCTGCAGTTCAAGATTCAGAAAGTTTGGATTCTTGTAGATTTGCCTTATGGGAAGAAGGCTATTGGAACAAAATGGGTTTATAGAAATAAGAAGGATGAAGAGGAGTTGTTGTCCAGAAATAAAGCAAGGTTAGGTTGCTCAGGAACATATGGCAAGAGGAAGGGATAGACTAAGATGAGGTTTTTGCTCCTTGGTAAAGGATTGAAATGCCATTAGGATCTTTTAGCCTATTGCCTCTTACATGGGCTTCATATTTTATAACAAATAGTGATATGAAAAGTGCCTTTCTTTATGTAAAAATAGAAGAGGAGGTCTATGTGTTCTCACCACCAGTTTTCTAGATCCTAAATATCCTCAAAGGTCTACAAAGTTGAAAAGCTCACTATGGGTTACACCATACTCCTAGACGCCTGTTTATGCTACTTTATCTACTTTCTTATCAAGAAGGATACAGAAGATGAACATATTGACAAGGACTCTTTTCCTAAGAAGTACAATCATGACATTCATCTTAGAACAAGTTTAGTATGATGATATCAATCTTGGTTCTACAAAGAAATCTTGGTTTGATGAATTTGAGGATTAATGAAGAGTAATTTCATATGAGTTTCTAGGGGAGAGCACACTTTCTTTCTAGATTACAAGTCAAATATAAATCAGATGGTAAATTTTTATAAGTCCATGAAAATATTTGGCAGAAATCCTGAAGAATAGGTTGACTCATGTAAATGTTAATTACTGCTAGTACACCAATTGAGACCCTGAAGCTCTTTAGTCAAGATGAGAAGCCAGTTAATTTATATGCCTATGCTCTTAGATCCATAGATTGGTTCCTCCTTAATGTACTTGACTGCTTACTAGCCGTGATATTATGTTTGCAGTCTGTTGCTTGTTCTAGGTTTCAGGTCACATCCAAGACCTCACATCTAAGTGTTGTCAAGAGAATTTTTAGGTATATCTAAAGGGCTAAACCCAAAACTGGGCTTAGGTATCCAAAGAGTGTCCTCAATTGACCTGGAAGCCTAACTCAGAATAGAGACTATGCCTGAGCAAATCTTGACAGGGAAATCCACGCAGGAGGTTGTCAATTTCTTGCATGAGACTTATTTCTTGGCATGCAAAAAAACAGACATTGTGCCACTTCCTACTACATATGGCAGAATATGGTGCTGGGCTTGCAAGGCTGTTGTGGGACAAGTTTTGTGGATTCAAAATCAAATGCTGGACTATGGGTTTAATTTTATGAATACAAAGATCCACATTGACAATGAAAGCACAAATGCATTGTAAAGAATCCAGTATATCATGTCCAAAACAAAGCATATTGCTGTGATATATTTAGGCACCACTTCAAAATGGGGATGCTTATGAGAAGAAAACTTAATCCAGGTGCTTAAAATCCCACACTGAAGACAATGGTAGCAGATCATCTAACCAAGCACTTGGATGTTAGCAGGGTTCAGTTCTTGATGTTTAAATAGATAAAAAATCCAAAAGTTGCATTAGTTAAAAGGGGGGCAATATTATGAGATTTGTAGCCAGTTTGAAGAAGTGTTCAGTGAGAAAGAAACATTTAAACCACAAGTGATCATTTCAGGAAGTTCATTGGAATTTAGAGAGTCATTAGGAAGAGCTTTAGAGGTACGAAGCCTGAATGTACCTAAATTGTTCAATCCTTTGGTTGGCAACAGTTAGTACCTGACAGTGCAAGTTAGTACCACTGGACAAAGTTAGTACACTTTCTAGTAATGATGAAATATCGCAATAGAGAACGAAGAAGAAAATAACCTGAGCCAGAGGGTATAAAAGTGTAAATTGAAAAGGTTTCAATGAAGTTAGGTTTCCTAAACCTATATAAACCCATCTCATGCAAGCCGAAATTATACTTACGTAAACACACTACTAAGAAATAAACATAACAAATACGTTTCGGAGTCATGACAAGCCCTAATCTCTCTCACACCGAGCGATCATTCAATTCAAAATAATTGTTGTTCTTGAATTCGTGCCCTAGAGCACAATATGGTAAGCATATTTATAGAAGACTGATAGGTAATGGCAAGTTTCATTAGATCATGGATTTTCTTAACGCGGAGTTCCATCATCATTCTCTCACTAAAGTCCAGGCAGTTTCTACTACATTTGTTGAACAGTTTTGGACGTCTGCTAAGTCCAAAATAATCAACAATGTTAGGCACATTACTGCCAAAGTAGCTGGCAAGCCTGTGTCTATCTCTGAAGCATCAATAAGAAGTGATCTTCTTTTTGATGATGTTGATGGGATAGACTCACTCCCTAATCAGGCTATATTTGATGCTATACAGCTTATGGGGTAAGCAGGGTGGATTTAAACTATTGTTAACATTTAACAAAGCAATGTTTTAAAACCCAATGGAGGTTTCAATATCGATACAATGAAAAATCAAATGTATTAGTTCAAAAAAGTCACCTCTGGGATCAATTCCCCACTAACATTGCCACTGGCTGGATTTGCTTAACATCTAATCAAAAATTTAAGTTTTTCCAAAGATTATTTATTAGAATGGTATGATTAACATTATACGATGCAAAGAAGAAGTTTGTAAAATGTAACCCAACGTTTCATTTAATCTTTTTAGATAAACAGCTAAGAATGTCCTGTAATCCTTTAAGATCATTTTCCTGAAATTCTTTGACAAGTAAAAGTTTTTTCCTTTAGTTTAAAAGGTAAACATTTTTTCAGGAAAAGTAACCACCTTTATTTGCTTCTATGTTGGTACAACCAACTGAGGATGAGGGTGCCCTTCAGAAAGACCATCTGGAGCACAACCTAACACCTCATTCTTTCCTCACCCCAAGTGAAGCAACTGTTGACCCTCACTCTGACCCATCCCCTAGACCTTCACCTTCTACTACTATTCTTGATTCTATTCTAGAAATTTTCTGGTGGATCATGAGGTCAGTCAGTCTAGTGGATAAATCCCTTTCAGGGATTCGGGTTGACATGGACACCAAGTGTCTATGATCTTTGTATCTCTTTGTGTACATAGGTTTCAGATCAAGCCAAGGAAATTCAACACTTGAAGGCACAGATCAAGAAGCTCAAGAAGCAAGCCAAACCTGTTATCACACACCACAGAGCATGGATGAAGAGTGTCTCATTGAAGCAAAGATTGGCAGGAAAGAGATCCTTAAAGAAAAACTGGATGCAAAAGGAGTATGTATCCAAATAGGGGAGGAAGTCTGCCAAAGCTGAACCATCAGTCCATAAAGATCCATTATTTGATGAGATTCCTGAAGATACATTAGATTATATAGAGACTGAGGATGCTCAAGATCTGGGGAGGACAAGAGATGAAGTGGATGAAGAGAAGGAGAATGTTGAAGATGTATTTAGTACTGAAGATGTACTTAGTACTGCTCAACAAAAGGTTAGTACCGACAAGGAAAAAGTTAGTACTGACAGACCAATAGTTAGTACTGACGGATCCGAAGTGAGATAGTACCTTGAACAAGGAGAAAGATAGTACCGATAGAACAGATGAAGGTACTGATGATCAAACTGAAGGAGGAAGGGCTACTCAAACTACTCAAACACCTACTTCTACAATATTTGGAGATGATGAAACAATAGCTCAGGTTCTTCTCAACATGAGCCAAGCCAAAGCAGTTTCAAAGAGAGAAGGAGAAAGGAGTAGAGTTTAAGGATATTGAAGAGACTGAGAGACCTAGGCCTACTTCAACTAGATCATTATTGACATTAAAGCCTCTTCCTAAAGATTGATGCCAAAAGACAAAGGAAAAAGAAAATTAAAAGAGGACAGATATTCCTGAAAGTGAATCAGATGGAATTACCTGAAGGCTGTAAAAGAAATAGTTTAAGGCAGCTGAGCCATTGAAGAAGAAATAGGCTAGAAGGTAACAAGAAAATGGGAAGGTGAAGAGGAAAGAAAAAGATTAGCTGAAGAAGAAGCTACCAATGATGCTCTCATAAGAAATTATGATGACATAAAGGTAAGAATTTAAGGCTGATAGACTTCTTTAGCTGAAAAACTTCAAAAGAAGAAAGAGAGCAATATACAATAGGAAGAAAGGAAAAATTCATTCATAGACACAATTTGCTGCTCAAAGAAAATTCCTTCTCAACAAAGATCAGAAGCTAACAAAACAGACCACCTACAACGAAAACAACTGAGGAATCAAATGATGGACCTACTTGAAGCATGAAGTGAAACGTTCAAGCATTCAAAATTTGAAAACCAAGAAGTTTGAGGAAATACAAGCTCTGTATGAAAAGATTAAAAGGTCAGATGAAGATTTCATTTCTATTGGGTCTGCTGAAGATGAAAGACTGATCAAAGAGATGAATGAAAAAGGAATTGATTCTTCTAAGAATGAAAGTGTCAAGGAGGAGGATAAAGAAGAAGAAGGTACTAAGAAAAGAAAGAGTGGTCATATCAAAATGATTGCAAGGAAAAAGAAAAGATCTCAATCGGATGTTGACAGTGATGATGAACATAAAAAATGCCTAAAGATTGTTACATTTGAGAGTATCTTAGATAGTGAGATAATGGAGAAGAAATTAGTTATATTGCAAGATTGAACAAGGTATCATCACCCGATGGAGATTAACATGTTATCTACAGAGCAATGGGAATTTTCATGGCATTCAACTTAACTCATGGAGGTACTTTCATATTTTTTGATAGGCAAGACTATTTCATTTGTATATACTTATGAGTGTAACAGTACGGTCAGAAGTTTACATTAGATTGATTTATGCATTGAATCTTTGTGGGAGACTTGAAGATTATGTTGGGAATCCCCAACAGAAGGAAATGAACAAAGTGACTTCCTAGGCGTGGGTCAACAAGATTGAAGATTGTCCACTTGTAGGTTGTATGAGATAAGTGGAGTCTGCATACTGGAAATTTGAGTAGGGATAGTTAATCATGATGTTTGGTGAAAGATATATCGCTCGTCTCAAAAGATTTGTTGGCAAAGGATGCTTGATCTTGGTTTGGAAGGTGAAAGAGAAAGTTCTTTGCTCCTTGTAATTTGATAGATTAGTTAAGCAACAGATAGAAGAAGAATGGGATGTTGTAATGGAATTGGAGAAGTGTTTTAGTGTTGGCTAACCACGCAGCACAACAAATGGGTCATGCAGTTACACCATGCTTAAAAGGCATAAGAACTGGCAGCTCCATAAGCAAACGGATTGTGGGTAAAGACTTCTTAAATCATTTATGGTTGACAAATTACCAAAAATTGTTAGGTTTATTTAACGTCACCCTTGCTATTCATTGGTTAAGAATGTGCAAGTCTAAGATCAAACAGTTCTTGGTAAAGACTACTCAAATATGTTGATAGCTGATAGTTTGCTAAAAACTATATGGTTTATCAATGCACCATGTTATGACAATGAAGCATTGGCTAGTCCAAAAGCAAACGGTATTTGGTAAAGACAAATCAATTCCGTTGATGGTTGACAGTTTACCAAAAATTGTATCGTAATTAACTCACCATATGTTTGAAATAAAGAGTTAACTATCCCAGAGCAAACTGCTACTGTAAAAGGCCATCAAATTCGTTTTATGGCTGGTAGATTGCCAAAAACCTACAAACCAACTAAGTTGATGGATTTGCATGAAAAAAGAAGTTGCGTGTTGCTGAGGAAGACTAAAGATGCTAGTCTGAAGATGGATAGTGTTTAAAGATCAAGATATGTTAAAGTGTTTGGATACATCCTCTATGAATATTCAGTAAGATAGAATCCTGAAGAAACATGAATTAAAAGATATCAAACATTCATGTTAAGGGAGGATTGTTGAATTATGTTTTCCAAACTTAGTCCCGTTAGTATAATAGTTAGATACCGATAGTTAAATTAGTAATCTGACGATTACAAAGTGTAAATTACAAGATCAAATAGTTAGTTACCGTTAGTAAAAAAATTATTAGTACCTAGAAAGGTTTTAAGAATATGTAATGAGATGTTCTAATAGAAAAGATATTTATTATCATTTACGAGCAGTTTGTAAGACTGTTAGGTTTTTCCTTGTTATAAAGGACCCTCATGGCATAGTTAGACGTAGCAGTTCAATATACATCTCATACAATCATATCTCATAATTAGTAATCTGTAATCACTCAAAGCAGATTAATAGAAATCATTATTTAGTTTTTCATTGTTCTTTTTGGTACTTGTGTTAAGATTCCACATTAGTACATAGTATTCATAGTCAGTGTTTCTATATAGTCAAATTGTATTTATACAAGTTGGCTATCATCCTTAGTAGGCTGCAAAGATCTATTCAGTTAGGGACTCACACAGCTAGCAATACTGCAATACTCTTTTCTTCAGGAGGTTGATTATTATTTTTCAAACAGGTTCGTATAGCTTTTATTAGTTTCTCTCTAGCAAGCAAAATTTCCGTACTCATTTCCCTGACCTAGGTTGAGAATTAATGGAATACTGGCGGGGGTATTGTAATTGGTCCCAAAACCGGGAAGAATTATCATTAATAGCAAAAAGAATGGGCTCATAGAAAATTTTGAGTCATCGTTGACATTCAAAAGTTTCGCATGCTGGTGTGAGGACCCCCGCAGTCTCACAACAAAAGATTATGCAATGTTTGAAAACTTGGTGAAGTTTGTGGAAAATTATCAAGGTTTTGATTGAAACACGGGTCGGTGGGTGCTTGGAGCAATTCCGCCATAGTACGTGTATCGGCCATCGTAACTATGGGTTTTTCAACAATAGTCGGATCAACTTGTTGGGAATGTTTTTTATTACGACGTCTTTTGGGAGTTGTTGAAGGTTCAACAACTGGACCTGACAAACGAGTGCGCATGCACTAAAAACAAATCTTTTATTAAAAATTAAATACAAAAATTCTTTTTGGCAACCGAAATTCAAAGGTGCACGGTAGCTCTCTAGAAAAACGCACAAAGAAGCGGAGGAGCGGGTAAGCGCGAAGCATTTTAAAAACATTCTCCTTTCGGGTCGAAGTTCGTTGGATAAACCCTCCTTATATCTCCTTTATAGTTTGTAATCCTAAAGGTGAGCAGATTTAACAACTGACAACTCGATTTCTTTTGTTGTTTTTTTCTTTTTTTTTTGTATTTTTGATTACTTTATAATATTTTGTATTTTTTTATACGAAAATATTCACAAAAATAAGAATAACCTCCGAGGAAGGATCTTTAAAAAACAATCTTCAAACAATAACTTAAAATTCGTAACACAGCCTCCCTGGCAATGGCGCCAAAAATTGATCGTGTCAATAGTATATATATATAATATAGGTAAATCAGTAAATCACTTTTAACAAGAGCAATAAACCAATTCACAAATAAAATATAATTTTGGAAGTATCGACTTCGAAAGTAACCCTTTCTAGTCGTTTCCCGGGTCGTTTATATTCCAACAAGGCGTGAATTGAACTTTTTGTTGACGTTTGTAATCGGGATTTTGAATAGATTAAGATTTTTGATTTGGATTCTAATTTCTACAATGATAATACAAAATATAACGCAAAAGAAAGCAACAAATTAAGCAATTACGAAATAAACACGAAAAAAACGTTAACGGGATTCTAAAACGTAACCTAAAAAACCTAAAACTTCAAATTTTAACCTTAAAAATGCAAATTTAATTTTTAAAAGACCTAAATGATTAATAAAAATTTTAAAAAAGAATTATATATTTTTGCCTTTTATTTTATTTTCTATGAATTAAAAACATATTTATTGTAAATAAAATATTAAAATTAGTAAAATAATTATTAAAATTCTAGAAAAATTAGGAAAATACTTTAACCTATTAAGATTCTATGAAAATTGAAAACTTGAAATTTGGCTGGAGAAATAAGCAGTTAAAAAGCTAATAAGCCTAATAAGCTAAAACTGAAAATGAGGTTAAATATTAAATGTTGCAAGGGATTTATGAAAAAGTCCCAAGGGTGCAGTGTTAACTAGTGTGTATGTGTGTTGAAGGTGAGGTCACAGGTTCGAGTCCTGGACCTTACCTTTTTATTTATTTTATTTTTTTTGAAATTTTCTTTTAAAAAGCGAAACTATAAGCACAAATAAGCAACTTTAATAAAGGAACTTTTTTCAGAAACTTAAAATAAGCCAGAAATAAGCTACTTAAAGTGACAGATTACTAAAAAAACTTTAAGC
>BQNB010026656.1:0-58383 GCA_026074375.1 Tanacetum coccineum | reverse complement strand
TTTAGTATTTTTAAACATTTATTTTCATTAAAAACTTAAAAAAATAATAATAAATAGAAAAATAATCAAAAAAATTTAAATTTTTTTTAGAAAATTTTATTTTATCATAAAGTTCATAGGAAAATTAGTTTTGCTTTCGTAGGGTCTAATTTGCAAAATTTTGTTTTTTAAAGAACGGGATTCGTTCCCGTTCTCGTTTTTCGTGTTTTAACGCTCATTTTAACTCCGTTTTTGTTCTAATTTTCTTTAAACTTACTTATTAGTCAAATAGAGTTCATTTAAAAAGAAAAATTTAAGTTAGATTTAATTTTAGCAATTTAGGGTTTTTTGACCTCCGTTTAGGGGTCCCGTTTTGCGTTTTTAGTTAAATTTTGGTTTCCCGTTATTTGTATTTATTCTTAATTGTTAGAATTTGTTAATTTTAATTTTTAAAAGTAGATAATCAAATCAATCTTTTGTTTCCAATTCAAATCATTGTCCGAACATCAAATGTGGTTTCAATTTCACAAGTCGTTGGGGGATAACGACCCGGGAATCATACTTCCCGGTTTATATACGTATTATATTATATATATTTGTGAAGATTTTCCTTTTTACCTTTGTCCTCAAGGGTAATCTGGTAATTTTCCATAATCTTATATATTTTATAATTACGTATATATAGATTCTGACGAATCACGGTTCATGACAGAAACATTAATTTTTGTAAACTTCATAAATAAGTAGAAATTTCAATTACGAGAACGTGCTCAAAAGAATTACTAAAAACGGAGCTAAAACGAATAAAATACGACGTTTACGATAATTCGAGTTTATAAAAGTAATTTTATAAACTATGAACAGTAAAAATTACTGTTCATCAGCAGACCCCACTTTATAAAAATGTGATAATTTTGATAACAAAGACGTGCTCGAAGGAATCGCTAAAATCAGGATTAAAACGAATAAGTTGTTGCATTTACGGGTTTTACGACAATTAGATTTATAAAAGTAAATTTATAAAACGTCATGAATAGTATAAGTACTATTCATCAGAAGGTTATAAAATATAAAAATGTAATATTTTTATATATCATCTTAATACGAAGACGTGGATGTAGCTGTAATGTGCTTCCAACTCTTGTTCATCAATCTCTTCATCCGTGTCTGCTAGCCAGTCAGATTGCTCTGCTTGAAGTTGAACACCTTTCTCAGCTTGTTTACACAGCAACATCTTTTCCTTGTGATACGTGGAGTCTTTAACCCGTTTTGGCTTTCTGCATTCCTTAGCATAATGACCAAATTCCTTGCAGTTAAAACACTGTATCCCAGACTGTTGCACTACTGGACCACCTACAGTTTCCCTAGCCCCAACAACATTCACTGCCCTCTGATTCCCAAACTGTCCAGTCTGATTGTCATTCTTGTACCTTGGAGTAGTATCCACATTCTTGTTTCTGGTGTTTGAGGAAGTTCTGAGGTTGTTGTTGGTAGGTTTGTAGAGTTTCTTGAAGTACTTTGCAATGAGAGCCAAATTTTTCTGCATGTCTTTATCCCTCTGAGCTTGTTCAGGATCACTGTCTTCTTCAGAAGCTGACTCAGATGGTGGTGTGATTGGTTTGGCTATCTCTTTGCCTTTGTATCTTGTAGTTGCATGAGATCTGGTTGGAAGTGAAGCTTTTGATGTTGGTGCATATGATTTGTGAGGTTTTGATGTTTGGTAATAAGGGTCTTGAAGTGTTTGAGCAGTAGCAACAAGTGCTAATGGGTTAGCATTCTTGGCCATTCTTTCAGCACGGAGTTCATTAACTTCCTTTTGGTATTGTTTCAGAATGTCAAAGAGTTTGTGATATGAAACTTCATCCAACTTGTGTTGTTGCTTGACAATTGTTACAAATCTTGACCATTCTGGTTGAAGTTGTTGAAGAAATTGAACATTGACTTGCATCGTTGCAACTGTCAAATTGTTTCTGATCATTTCATTCATCATCTTGTAGAATCTTGTGTAGTAAGACTCAATTGTTTCTCCATCGTGAGAGGTGAATTGACCAAACTCCCAAAATAAGTTTGTCTTGACATCTTGAATATTGAGTGATTCACCTTGTTGTAGCCTTTCGATGGCTTCCCACATTTCTTGAGCTGTCTGACATGCATCAACAGTTGAGTATATTTCATCTCCAATTCCAGTCAATATCAAATGAATCACTTCTTTTTTTGATTCAAAATGAGCTCTGTTCTCAAGAGTCATATTCATAACTGTCTCGACTGTTGTTTGTTCAGGAACTGCTAGAGAATTCTCTGTTGCAGGAACAGCTGGTGTTGTGACAATAGTTGGAGTGTAAGGACCTTTGAGAATGCATTTCCGTAAGGCATCACCATTTGGTCTTGTATCAATGTATCGTAAGAACCGTGATCGCCATTGTGCATATCATCTTGTTGCAAGCATTGGTGGACGATCCCTTGAACCAGCTGCCATTATGTTGTTATGCATTTGACTGTCGGTTGTGGAAGTTACAATTGGAGTTGTCATGATGAATGATTGAAGAATTATGAAGTGAAAAATGATTGTAGGATCTTAAGTAGATTTGTTGTGATTGAAGTTGTGGTAAAAAGAAAGCAATAAACGTTCATGGGATTTTACAAGTCTATGATTAAAACCGAGAAAAGAGTTGTGTCTTTCGCGGGATTTTACAAAATCAATAGAAAACCGTGAATGTTAATTGATTGTAAGGTTTGTTTGTTATGAATTGAATGTCTTGAAAGTTTAAATTCCTAAACTGACATGTTTCGCATGCAAGAGTGCATATTTCGCTTGGTTTGAAAGAAAAATTGCATATTTCTCTTTGCTTGGAAATTTCGTATTTTGCTTCAAAAGTTACACATTTCGCTTGAATTCAGAAGGCTACACATTTCGCTTGAAAGAGAACATATTTCGCTTGAACATGAAATTGCATGTTTCCCTTTAAACGTATTCCGCTTGAACTGACCACTGCATGTTTCGCTTGATATTATACATGTTTCGCTTGAACAGAATACTGCATGTTTCGCTTGCTGTTTAACATATTCCGCTTGAACTCATAATGAACATATTTCGCTTGAATTTCAAAAAATTTGGCAGAGTTTCGTTTTAGTTTAATGTAATATTTCGCTTGAACTTTCACCTGCATATTTCGCTTAAGCTAAACGTACATATTCTGATTACACTAAACCTACATATTTTGCTTACCCAGTGACATATTCTGCTTGGTCTTAACATACATGTTCCGCTTGAGGTCACTTTCGGGTGTGGACCACTTAAACTAACAAACAAAGTGTCCTTGTCTTTGTAGGCAAAAATTGTAGATCTTGGTCTCCTCAATTTTGACTGGTTATGAGCACAAGAAAAGACAAAAACTAAGTAGACCACAAATAAGCTCGAATGAAGATGGAAAAGCTTAAAATAAGCTAGAATAAGCCGAATCTTTTAAGCAAGAATAAGCCACAAAGTAAATGAAGGAGCACAAAATAAGTTGTGTAACATGAAGAATAAGGAATGCATAAGCTCAACAAACCAATAAGTCCCAAAAAAATTTGAACCATGAGCTTATTGTCAAAATAAGCCACGAAATTTTTGTTTTGAGCTTAATAAACAAGAAAAATAAGCCGAATATTTAAAGTTTTATCAATGATTCGAGTAAGATGAACAAAACAACAAAAAGAACACCAAAAACCCTTTGAGCCGTGGGTTTTTGAAGCAAAATAAGCCACGAAAAGAAAATAAGCTTCAAGATAAGCTAGAAACACAAAAAAACCAAAGAAAGAATAAGCTCAACACACCAATAAGCCCCAAATTTTTTTTGTGCTGTGAGCTTATTTGACAAATAAGCCATGAAATTTTTTGATATTATAGAACCACAAAACAAGCACTATCCACCCGAGGCTCTTGATACCAAATGTCAGATCCTAAAAATCACTTCACTTCATATTGATGAACAAGAAATTAAGATTGGATGATGAGAAGAATTGTAGAGAGAGAGGGTAGAGAGAAAAAGAGAGAGAATGAGATTGTTTACATGTAAAATGAAATGTTACAAATGACCAACCCCCCTCACTTTCCTTGAGGAGGTGTATATGTATCAAAACTAAAAGGCTTTCATGCCTTTAGTAATTCTACGGGCCGGGCTCGGGTTTACTTGGGCTTTCGCCCGATACACGTGACCGGTTAGCTTACATTTAAGAGCCCGTTTACCCGTCTAGCCTATTACAACGTATATTAATTGATGACCGAGACGTAATATAATTAATGAATGAACTTCCATTGTTCGACTCAATATTTTAAGGCTAACAAATTTTACTACTAATTTTACATAATCAAAGCCTACGAGTTTAGGTAGCCATTTCTTTGAGCTAGAGTAGTAAATCTTTTATCCATAAGGTACTTAAGGCTAAAGTGACCAGTTTTAATGATGAAGTGCATATTCAACAAATATTATCTCTACTTATCCAATGCATGAATCACTACTAAAAATTCATTTTCATAGGTTGACAATGTATGGTGTTTGGGAGCTAAAGACTTACTCATGAAAGCAATTAGATGACCATTATGCTGCAATATAGCTCCAATGCCTAAACCTGAAGCATCAGTCTCAACCACAAAAGTGTCTTCAGTTCTTCAAAGGCTTATTGAGCATTCTCACACCATTTAAAGGCAATCTTTTTTAGTAGAGCGGTTAAGAGCTGATTCATAACCACATAATCTCTAATAAATCTTCTATTATAGCCAGTGAGGCCTAAAAATCCTATAAGCTGCTTCAAGGACTTAGGAACATGCCAGTTCTTCATTGCCTCTATCTTTGTAGGTTTAGTAGCCACATCTTGTTTAAATTAATATGGCCTAAATATTATACATGATAAACCCTAAAAATACACTTACTATTCTTGACATAAAGCTTGTGCATTCTTATAGTTTGTAATACGAACCTTAAGTGTTACCCATAAATTTCCATAACTGGACTATACAGAAGAATATCATCAAACAAGACCAGTGTAAATCTCCTAAAAAAGGCATAACAAGGAATTTATAGTTCTCTTCATGTGTTTTAAAAGAAGTATTGGCAATATCATCCTCACACATCCTGATTTGGTGATAACTAGACCTCAAATCCAACTTAGAGAAGATAACAGACCCATGTAACTCATCAATTAGCTCTTCTATGATAGGGATATGTGATGCATTTTACAAAAGGTTATAAATTTATAACACGATTTACCAAACTAAATAATTAAAAAGCAAACATATTTGGGCAAGTATACCCATGTCTTATCATAGTACGGTTGTTGTGGTAAGTCAGGATCGTCCAAGGGAATTATATGATGCGGTTTATTAAAATGCACTAATGGTAAAACGGATGTGACAAGCCAAAATACCTTAAAAGTAATTAAAAGACGGAATTCAATGAGATGTAATCAAATACTAAAAACAACTTGTTTGGAACTAGTTTTTATATCAATGGAGCGAATGGATCGTCGGGTAGATATTAAACAATAGCACACAAAATCAAAAAGCATACAATTCCAAGTCAATGGGTAATATCATGAAATTGCATATATCACAGTTTAGATTAACGCACCCTTTCGACCTATGAACGTTATTAGAAACCGAGTCATTAAGATCCATTTGTGAGAAATATGATTTTACCAATTCGTTTACAAGAGTCCTTTCGACCTATACTCTAGATTAAACCATTACGAGTCTATTTAACTTGTTTAATTCATAGTTGTCAATTATGAATTACCAAAAATATTTACGCGCCAATATTTTGGAACAAACCATGACAAGAAGTCCTTTCGACCTATAAATCCGTTTATGATTCATCAACAAGATATTTAGACACGTTTCACATCAAACAAACTCATAAGTAAGATCATAGATCTATATCGATTAAATTGCTGAATACTTCATATCAATATCTACATAGTTTCAAACATGTAAAAGATACTACTCCATATCAAATTCGATTAAAAACCAAGTTCCAACATGAGAAATAAAGTTCAACATCATGAATAATAAGGTTTACCTATAGTAAAAATTACAATAAGTAAAGAACAGATTTAGAGCAATCCTACAAGCCTCCAATCAATAGTTACACATTCTAACCACACTAGAAAATTACTCCAGCACTTCCGTGATGTACTAAGATTCGTCCTCTATGAATAGGGTCTTTTGGGTTGAGTAAGTGGTGGAAAATTCTGTCCTTATGGGTGAAGAGTGAGTTTTCATGTATGAAAACCAAACAAGGCTTTTTTATTTATACTAGTAGCCACCCTTAGCCTCCAAGCATGTTTCTTTGGCTCCAAGGGTCATCAATGAGGTAGAAATGATATATTTAGACTAAAATAATCAAGCTCATATCTTAATGGTACTTAAAATTACATTAACTTTTGCTTGGGGACTAATCTGAGGGGTTTAGCCGGCGGTTGGCATAGCCTGCGGCTAACTTGGGTGGCTGGCGGCTAGAAATGGCGGTCGTAGGCCGTAGGCATATTTTGGTCAAAAAATGGTCAACATCAAACTTGTAGCTTTATCTTTTCTTCTTCGTTTTCTCGTTTTTTGTCTTGTGCATTATCTTTGAGTATCGAGAGCAACAACTTCATGACTTTATCTTCTCAATTATGCTCTATGAGACTTGTACTTGGCGGTAATTCTTCATACATGCACAACTCTTTGTTTATTGATCATTTCTTTGTCTTTTCTTCACTTTCCTTTACTTTTGCTAACTAAGAACACAAAACACAACTTTGCATAAATATGAGCTAAAAAGCTCGTTAGTTTAACCAAATAGCATGCATAAAATACGGATACCGCTCCTAAAAATATACTTAATTTGAGCGTTATCAATATGGAATTTATCTTTGATAGTGTGCTTGTTTAGTTTCATATAATCAATACTTATACGCCAGCTACCATCTTTCTTCTTAACCGTAACTATGGTGAGGCAAATGAACTTTGGCTATGTCTGATGACCCCTGAATCTAACAACTCCTTAACCATAAGCTCAATGGTATTCTTCTGAGTAGGTTGGTGCCTATAAGGCAAGATGTAGATTGGTTGAGTACCTTCCTTGAGAAGGATTTTATGATCATGAGTTCTACTTGGTGGTAAAGTAGTGGGTACAACAAACACATCATCATATTCTAACAACAAGGGGTCTTATATTGTGCTTTTCTTAGCTAAACTATGTCCTACAATGATCATATTAAGTATATCAAAAGGGTAGACACACAAGGACATTTCATTACACTGAACCCTTGTATATTGTTTCCCCTTCATCTATTGCAATAAACTTATTGGTGCCTTCTAAAGTTATTTACTTGCCACTGTACTTATTACTCATTTTAAGGTTTTGGAAATTGCAACATATATCTACAAGTGTTGATAACCATTAGAATCCTAACACCATTTCACAACCTCCTAATCATAAAATCATTACTGAAGTAGAGAATGACTCCCCTTGAAAAGTCCAAGAAAAGTTCGGACACATAATGGTGCTTACTAAGTTCTTATCCCCAACTATGGTAACTTATAGTAGACAAGTCTATTTGGTATTACAGCCTAATTGCGTGGCTACCTTAGTGTCTAGAAAATTGTATGTACTGCTTGAATCTACCATAACGTGTGACTCATATTTCCCTACCAAACCAATCACTCTCATAGTATAATAGTTGTACACCCTTGTAAAAGGATTAAGAGAGATTTGTGGACTTATAACTCTCTCAAACAATGGTTCTTGTTCCCGAACAATCTTTTAAACCAAACAATCCTCTGACTCAGCATTAGTATTTCCATCCTCTTTAGTATCAACAATTACTTCCAACAAAAAAACTTAACCACTTCATTTATGAATAGGAAAGTACTTTTGATCATAATAGAAACATAAGCCTTTTAACCTTTTGTCCTCCATCTCCTTTTGAGTTAGCTGTTTTCTAAATTGATTACTAGCAGATGTAGATGGTGTATTTCTTAACATTAGGTACAGGCAAAGCGAATGGCTTAGGACTATTAATCACATTTTGACTGGATTAATTGTACCTAGGAGCCTTTAGCCAGAAAAGAGGCTTTGATGCCACTTGGTACGATCTTCCAGCTTCCAAAGATGAAATGAAGAAGATCTTTTCAATTACCAAGGACTCCAAAACAAGAATAGAATCCCAAAATAGAAGAAATGGATTTTTTATATTGAACAATGAATTGTATGCTATAAGTGATAACATCAAATACTCTATACTTTTTTGTATCAAAATCCCTTGTAAAATGTTCATAGTTATTTAATTTGTGCTTAAAATTTGTACTTAATCACTTTGTATTTCATTTACAGGAAATTATGGGCATTGGAACGGAAAGCGGCATTGAGGATCGGGAAAGACAACAGGTAGTGTGACCTCATACTTGAGATGAGAAAACAAAATTAAATTGAAATGCCAATCTTACATAAACTACGAACTTAGTTAGCCAACGAATGAGACTAATATAAAAACGACCGTAGTTCATTAACATCATGCAACCCAGACACAACAGCCTTAGAAGGACAACTAACAAACGTAAGTATTCCAATAAGCATCACCAATGGAAACTGATGCTTAGAACCCAATCTATGGCGGCAATAAGCCTATTTAAATCTATCAGCCGTAGATATCATAATTATAACCCTGCTGTTGAGAAAGTTCCTGCATCAGCATAACTAACGGTCATAGTTCACAACCCAACAACTAACAAGCCGTAGAATGAGTAGGAGAAAAACCTTATAACAAATAGATGAAGCCTATTCCCTGACTTCGCGCATTCCATTCCACTCTCACAAAAGGAGAGTTCGCAGGGGTATGCTACAGAGGAGTGGGGAGTTGGGTCAAGGGTAACAAAAATGTTGGTAGGCGACCCCATCAAACATCCAACTTCAGTCCCAAAGGGAGAAATCACTTTTAATAATTTCTTGGGGGATATAATGCACCACGCCTCCCCCATCCATACACACCAACAACCCCACTTAGTACCACGCTCGACACATCTAAATCTCCTTATCTAACACCATACTCTCGCGCGCACTCCTCAACTCTCTCTACAACTTGCCCACCCCACCTACCTCCTCTCACCTCTCCTCCCCCCCCCCCTATAAATATTAATATTCCACTTATGTTAACACATAAATCTAAAAACTAACTCAACACCAGATCGCGAGAGCCATCCAAGAAACCCTTACCCAGTCTCGTTCTCTCTCCTTGATAGCTTTGTTTCTTAGTAATGAAAATTATCATTTTATGAGAAATTAATACACCCATATTTGCCATTGAGGGGCATGCTGCCTTACGTTTTGGTAGTGTCGAGGGTAGATGTTAAGCTCCTGTTTAGGTTCTTTATTTATTAGGCGTTACCCTGTTAATTATAGGGCCTAATCAGTTGTACTAGTTGTTTATGGTTTTCAACTGTCCGTAGTGTATGGGAATTTCTCATATCACCGCCTTAGTTTAGTTAGAGCATCTATAAGTTTGGGAAACTCATCCAGAAGGGTTTATAGCAGAGAAGTGGGATTATCGGCACTAGACAGGGCTTTAGGATAGTTGGGGGTTAATCACTATAGCCTGGATACCCAACCTTTGTGATCAATGGGGGATTGAGATCATAGGATATATAGGACAGGTTTCGATGCCGAATCATGTCTGTTGATATTAGAACTACCATAAGCGATAAGTAGACATTGCACTAGGAAACGCCAACTTAACTATAACAAAGGTTTAATAAGGCTAGTATGTTTTTCTTCCCGATCAATTCTCTTATTTTAATTTCATTTTCATTCACTTAAATTCTTTCAATTCATACTCAAACCATTTTAACCTGTGGCACATTCAAATTAAAACTAAAATACTCAGCTCTTTGGACGACCTCGGATTTACCAATCCAACATTACACACGACCAAGTTCTCTGCCCGTTATTGCGTTGTAGACCATAGGTAAACGAGTTTTATAAATTTAAAACTTGAATTTTAATTTAAACAATTATACGCATCAGTAAGATAGAAAGGAATTTGTTACAAGTTGAATGACAAATGCGAATGATATAATATAAATGTATTTATAAAATGAAAATTTGAAATATGAAAATGGCGAGAAAGGTTGTTGTAGTTTGTTATTACATTCTTTATTCGTGTTGACTTTTCCTTTTAGTTCCTTGACTTTGACTTTTGTTGACTTCTTATTGTTGTACGTATCAGTTTACTTTATAATGATATGATGTTAGTTTGTGACCATTAATTAGTTTGTTTGATCCATAAGTGATTTTTAAATTAAATCACAATTCACATTGTATTATTATGAAGGAAAAAACTTTGTCATTCTACTTCTTCTGACTAATAATGCTTTATGAAATTGATTGTGATTTGTCCAACAATCCTTCTAGTAATTTGATTGCTACAAATTAAAAAAAATAAACAACTACTCGTAGTGTTTAGTGGATTACACATATGAGAATTAGCCCATAAGAAGCCCAAGTATTAACTGTTGTGGCTTTTAAGACAAATTGATAAATGTTAGTAGTTTAGTATGTTACTGTTATATGTCATGTTTGCATTGTGGTAATCATACAAAAGCTTGTAGAATAAAAGAGAGGAGTTAGAGAGTATTTTTCATCATTTTCTAAATTTTCATTTCAAAAGGAAAATAGAAATGAGAGGGAGAAGTGAATTACAAAAATGTAAAGACTTGTATAAATACCCTTCCTAGATGGGTATTTATAGTTATTGCTAATCCTATTCTATTTTCCTAACTTTAGTCAAACCTTGGTCAACTTTACTTAACTTTGACCAAGATAGACTTTATTACATCATAATTACTAATAAAACTATAAAACTAAATAAAACTATACAAAGACCAATTCATATAATAATAAACACTTTTCTTGATCCTAACAATCTCCCCTTAAGGATTGATTATTATAGATGCTTCATCGCCGGTAGAATTGGTCTTCCATTCACAAAAGATTCCCATCTTCTCATCTGCTCTCGGTGACTCAGATGCTTAGTAATTTCTCTTTCAAATGCTCTCATTATGTCACGATCTAATTCACTAAGCAGAGGTGGTTTCTTTCATGGTTCTGATTGAAAGATCTTGAGCTTTACTTCTTTCAAGACCTTTTCCAGCGTAGCATCACAAAACTTCACAATCTCCACTAAGTACATAACCCATTTCTCATCTTTGTTGTTCAAGTAAATCAAACCCGTATTTGGCTTGTCGACTATTGAGTATGGTTCATATGCTTCAATACCAGGAGATGTCAATATTGGTGCAGTTAAATTGACCTTGATTTGGTAACTCTCAATTCCTAACTGGAAATCATGAACTCTCTCCCAGATCACACGACTTCCGATGAACGTTATTAATGAATTCAACAACTTGGTTTCACAATAATTGACCTTCTTGTTTCGGAAAAGATAATACAAGTCTTCAATATCGTTTTTGTTCAGATACTTGAAGTCAGCTTCAGAAAAACTATTCGGCTTATCATTTTCTCTCATCACAATTATTTGTTCCATGAAGTCTAAACCATGTGGTTGATCAGTAGTTATTTTGACAACTTCTGTAATCCTGTGATTAGAGAAATAGTCTTCTAGATTGTTTCTGACTCGTCTTTGATTTTGCTTGTACACTATTTTATGCCATGAATCTTTCCAATGTTGAATTGTCAATCGTGCGTCTTCATTAAAGTTCTTGAATTCTTTGTGAACCCAATGATTCATCTTTTCTTCCAAATCAACTTCTGGAAATCGTTATGCGTGTATCTTGTGGAGCGAAAGAATATACTTCTTCTCCTCAGTATTTCCATTCTTTAGGAAGAATATATCTTTGTTGTACAAATACCTTGGAGGTTCATTTGGATTCCTTTGTGGTCCAAGAAAACAAGAGGTCTTGGTACTGGACGTCTTATATCCTCTTGTCTACTTTCCTAAACTATCTGATTCTCCATAAAGTTTGTTGTTTGTTCTAAATGGTAGGCATATTATTCAACATTCTTGAACTGATTACTTAACATATCATTCAGTGTAGCCTTCTTTCTTGCACGATAAGATAGTTGGAACATCTTTATCAACATTTTGAAGTTCTGTGATTAGCTCAGGTGTTTCATCTTCCGGAATCACCTCATCGTCATCAATAACTATTTCCTCTACCCCATGCATCCCATTCCTGTTGTTGTTGTTGTTGTTGTTGCTTGGATACATAAGTTGTGAAATCTTTAGCTGAATGCTTAAACGAAGAACCCCTTGTGGACTTTGAACTTTTTGATGCCTTATGTCTTTTCACTCTTTTCTCCCCCTTGGGAGGAACATTATCCTCTTGATGGTCATCATGTCTTTGTGAGTGAATACCATTATCCCTGTAAGAAGTAGTAGATGTGGAAGACTTTTCAAACTTACGTTTGAGTACCTCCCGCAAGACTGGATCATTAGCTTGATCTTAAAGACTTCTTTTCATCTTTAAATACAATTGTTGTTGAAGATCAACTGATGAAGTTGTTTTGGTTGAGATGGTTGGGTAGGATAGACTTGAATAACATTTCTTTGTACGTAATTCTTGAAAAGTTCTTAGATGATCTTTGGTGCTTGGGCATTAAATTCTTGAGAAACAAGATCAGGTACTTTTGAACGAAAAGCATCATGATCTTTAATAATAGTTGCAGCAATAGATGGCTTTAAGCTGTTTTCAATTAAGTCATCTGTAGCTTTTTCAGCAAGTTGTGGTACAATTTCATGAAGAACTCGATCAACTTTCTTGTGAGTCTTCCAGAAATATTTAGTTGTGACGCACTTTCGTTCCATGTTCTGAATCATATACCCTTGACGTTTATAGTTAAATCATCACCTAGGTATATTTTATAAGAGTTTTATGAAATAGTCCCATGCTTAATCCTACACGAACTTCTATCTTGTACAACGAACTTATGTTTAAAATATGTTATATCTGTTTATAACAAGATACAAGCTGGATAAATAATATAATTATGTGTCAAGTCTATGATTATATTATTTATTTATAAATGTTTAAGATAAGTAAAATTAAATATGTTGATTAATTTTCTTGGACAATTGGACTTATATATGATGACACAATGTAGAGGACTTAATTTTTACACAAGGGATGTTAATTTATAAATTAAGTGATTTGTGTAACTTTAGTTTAATTTATACATTCTGGAAGTACGTTGTTTGGAGTGTGAAGTCTTAAATGTAGTTGCAGTTAGGAGTGGGACAATATCCGTCAATTCCTGAGTAATGTTCTTATCCCAAGATAAGTTTATCCTAGGGGATCTAGGTGGTGTGGGAATTGGTGTCTGCATCTCCTCAGTCCTAGTCTCCAAACTACCCGTATCAACATCTTTCTCTTCATCTACCTTCTCTTTATCATCAGCATCATCAACGTATTTTAGATTTTCCTTATGACTCCTGGGCTCTAACCTATTGTTGGGAAATTTGATGAGACAAAATGAATAAAAGAATGAAACACAAGGGTCTAATTCGGGTAGATGGAATTCTACAAAAGATGAAGATTCTGGAAGATCTCCTTAAGAAGATAAAAATAACAGAAGATATTCCTTATTGTTTAAATGATTTAGTTGTCTAATGTTTATCTTCCTTTGTAAGTCTTGGACTCCTTATGTTATAAAAGGAGGTTCCAGGCGTGTAGTTTAGGTGTGCACAGAAAATGTAGTCGACTAAACATGTATGTATGTAGGCGTGAATCTTAATATAGACGCCTAGTGTTTAGCTTTAAGGTTAAGGTAACTTGATCCTGTTATAGTTCATTGATATAACCATAATACTATTGATCAAAGTAGAATTGGGGCTTGGAGTAATTGTTATAGTGAAGATAATAAAGAAAAACCTTGTTATGATATCAATGTTCTTATGTTATTTCCGCTATGCATATACTTTATGTTCATTGTTATTATTATCCTAGATATAAAGATCTAAACAATCTAAGCTATAAACGATCCAAGAACTATCACGTGTTTTAGTTCTAACAGGTGGTATCAGAGCCACGGGGCTCATGATCTAGGGTTGTACAAGGAATATGTGTCGATATCATGATCAAGAAAAGTTAAAACGGGTTATGTCTACCGTGTTGCTAGAAGGGTTCATTGTGATTTCATAATCTTTATAGGCATGATTAATTTATGGTTGTTTTGCTGATCAAGAATTTTTATTGAACGAAACCATAAACGGTTTTATTTCTGTCAAAGTTGAGAGGGTTGTGTACAAAACCCTAACAGGATCAACGACAGCAGCAGGTGTTGATATTCGCTGCACATCAGAGATTTAGGGTTTTCCAAAACCCTAACAGGTTGTCGACATCAAGAGGAATCAGATGCGTGCAATTTACCAAGCAGCTGCTGGTGATTTGATGTTTGATTAATGGCTAAATGTTTTAGGGTACCATGTTGGTGTCTGGTACTACTTTTTATTCACAGGCCAACACAAGAATTTAGGGTTGTGATACAGCAGGTATGTTCTTTAGTGTTCGTTTTCAAAGAAAAAGCAGGTTCAAGATGTAGCTTAGGATCTATGTTCTATGGTATTGTCTTGATGCTTCCTGGTATCAAAATTTTTATAGCAGCAGGTTTACAATAGGTTGATGATTAGCTATGATGTTGCAGCTATTGTATACTGATTGGTTATTTAATGTTGCAGCTCTTGATTTATTGTTTTTGGCAGTTTGGTATTCATTAATGTGTATTGGTGTTATGACAAAAGAAGGTTCAGCAGGTATAGCTGATGTTTGGTGATCACTAGTGGTTAATGGAAGAATAGAATCTGGTATGATGCGATCTTATTGGTTGCTTGATGCTTATGATTAGGGTTTCGAGCATATTGATACTGATGGTTTATGATTGCTGCTCGTGCTAGTTAATACTGCCAATATGTATTAACGCTGCCAGTTTAAGCATTACTGCTGCCCATACACATTAGTGTTGCTATATATAGAGGTTAATGCTGCTTGTGTTCGTTAGTAGTGTCAAAGGCTTGTTAGTGCTGCCAAGCACATACTTAGTGTTGCTATTACGTATTACTCCTGCTATTGAGCCAAAAGGAAGGATTACTTGTGCTGCTAACAAATTTGGATGAAATCGTATTAGATGCTTGGGATCAACAAGGTTAAAGCAGATTGTTTATACTAGTTGTTATCTATTGTAGAAGCTTGGTGTTCGTGTTTGGATTGGTGAAGACTGGTTTGATTGTGGATTTGTTAACCCTAAGTGTTTTAAAGCTGCCAGTTATACACTTAATACTGCTAGCTTTGTTGTATTAAGTTTATGTTGCTAGGGTTTTCAAATTGTACACTTAATACTGCGATTTGGTTATTAGTACTGCTAGATTTGGAAAAGTAGTTACTACTGTTTTTTTGGCTTATTAAGTTTGTACTGCTAGCATTAAAAAGCAGTTTAGTTAATACTGCTTGGGCTTTATGGATTTAATACTGCTAGCTCTATTCGATATTGGATGACACACACATGGTTTGGATCTCGGATTAAACAGGATGCTTCGTTTAAGGGGAAGCTAACAGATTGATTTTGGTTTAAATGTTTAAAAGGCTTGTTTTTAGATTGTTTGAATTAATTGGTTATGGAGATGATTATTTATCACTTATTTGAAGTTGAAGTGGAATTACTTGGGTACGTGTTCTTATCATATCTTAAATGGCTTACAACATTTGAAGATAACTTGTTTGTTTTATATGGTGTTGATGAAGACTTGCAAAATCTAGCAATGTGTGATTTCTCTTATGGTGCTCAATGCTCACATTTGCTATCACTTTAAGGAGTTACGTTGTTGTGCTCAGTGTCTCATATAGTTGAGGATTTTGTCAAGAGATTGCGGTCTACTTATACTTTGGTCTACGTATGAGTTTGGAGTCACGTGGATAGTGCAAGACATAAGACACAAGTTTGGGTTATTCTACTTCTACATCAAGTTTGTTATACTGAGTTTTCTCCATCAGTAATCATTACAAAGAGCCTACATAATTAAAGATTCAAGAGATGGTTAACATATGGGATTCAGGGGAAGCTTATTGACAAAATGTATAACCATCAGGATATGTTCATGCACCACTTGAGATGAAAGGTTTCATTACTACTGCTAGTTGTTTATTACTACTACTAGTTTAAGTTTCTACTACTCAAGTTCATTTTTCTTATTGTGCTTAATGGTGGGTAATTTGAGGAGATAGAAGGCTTGGATTAGAAGTGTGATATTGGTTTGTAGTGGTCAAAATCAAAGTTGCTTATATTCATATGTCCCCTATTGGATTATGACAAAAAGGGGAAGAAGATTACAGAGATATGATTTGTAGCTTATTATGTGTAGTGATATGAGCAAATTACAAAGGAAATTTGAATTAAGGGGAAGTTTTGTTTCATTCAGGGAGATCCATGTTCTCAACTTCAGGGGAAACTTTAATTTATTAAGGCTTTATGATGAAGTTCGCACAAGACTATTTATTTGTTTTGTCATCATCAAATAGGGGAAGATTGTTGGGAAATTTGATGAGACAAAATGAATAAAAGAATGCAACACAAGGGTCTAAGTCGGGTAGATGGAATTCTACAAAAGATGAAGATTCTAGAAGATCTCCTTAAGAAGATAAAGATAACAGAAGATATTCCTTAATGTTTAAATGATTTAGTTGTCTAATGTTTATCTTCATTTGTAAGTCTTGGACTCCTTATGTTATAAAAGGAGGTTCCAGGCGTGTAGTTTAGGTGTGCACATAAAATGTAGTCGACTAAACACGTGTGTGTGTAGGCGTGAGTCTTATTATAGACGCCTAGTGTTTAGCTTCAAGGTCAAGGTAACTTGATCCTGTTATAGTTCATTGATATAACCGTTCTACTATTGATCAAAGTAGAATTGGGGCTTGGAGTAATTATTATAGTGAAGATAATGAAGAAAAACCTTGTTATGATATCAATGTTCTTATGCTATTTTTGCTATGCATATACTTTATGTTCATTGTTATTATTATCCTAGATATAAAGATCTAAACAATCTAAGCTATAAACGATCCAAGAACTATCACGTGTTTTAGTTCTAGCACCTATCCTCAGAGTCATCATCATCTTTTTCACCTTCAACCATCTGCTTTTGTCTAATGGTTATTTTTAATGATTTCTATGGTGAACTTGACTCTCCAGCAGTCTGCTTCCTCTTCTTCCCTTGAAGACTAGCAGTAGAAATGGTAGGTGTCCTATGGGCTCTAGGTGTAGACCTATGCGTTCCTTAGGTAGAAACAACCGGTTGCAGTTGATTCATTGAAACATCTACTCCAACAAACACCGTCTTGTACTCTATAAAATCATTGGTGGCACGGATCTCCTCAGTCAGAAACACATCTGGAATCAGCATCCCTCTTACAAGCACATTCCCATTAGTATACACACTAACCAATGGAGTATCATCCTTAATGGAATGATAATCCTCATAAACTCTTTGAGGAATGTCTGGGAATTTCTTCATCAAATTAGCAATTATGAGCTTGATAAATCGAGGATACTGGATGGCTTCCTCTTCTGAAACACATTGTTCATGAAATCCCACCATAGAAGAGCAGCATAATCAACATTTTTTGGTTGATCACAGCATGAAACAATTAAAGAATGTTGATCTTTTTTTTGATCGTGTCCAGATGTTCTTGTTGTTAAGCAGCGGTTGAACACCTTAAACATTGGTTGCCATGGTTGAGCTAGATTCTTCGTATAAAAGGCGCTCACTTTATCAATCACACCTTGATAGCCAACCATGTTCATAAAAACTTCAATAGTCTGGATGTTGACTGGTGCGACAAATGGATTTTCAGGAGTTTCCACTGGCAAATGAAAAGTGACTTGGAACATATCCACTGTGTAAGTAAATTCCTTTGTATCCAGCATGAACTTGATCGTGTCTTCAGTATCAGGCACTTTGCTCACTGTCCTCCACAATTGTTATAAATACACAACAGGGACATCAGCTGTAGCAGTTAAAGCATAGCTTAACGGATGATCAAGTAATATTTGCCCAACAATCTTGCACTCAGGAGAGCATGGAATACTCTGAAGCATCACATAATTGTTGCATCTCCCAATGGTATGGTATCTTGGAACAAGCTGAGTAGCTGGAATTACTTGTTGAGCCATGTGGAATATTGTATGATAACATGAAGTGATTAGTGAAATAAGATAAAGTTTGTAATATTCACATTTATAACATTCTTGTCTCTTTCCACTTTGTATGTTTTTATATGCTCTGGCAATTCTTTTTGAGCATATTATGATCATTTTCTTTCTCATGTGCCAATTATCTCTCTTTCTATTTAGAGTTTCCTCACAAAAAAGCATTTGTGAAATGATACTCTTGCAAGAAATAAAGATATACTCTTATTTAGACAACATCAACTTGGTAAAAACACAAGTTGTGACAAGCATTGATGGTTTAAGAAATCCAATAGTATAATTTCATTTTCTTTGAAACTTTTTTAGTAAAAGAGTACCACTTTGTGACACAAAGAAACAACTTTTTGATAGAAATTGAGATAACTTTTCCAAACTCACAAGTTTTCTAAAGATGTTTGAAAACAATGAGTATAAAACCACACTAATGTAACATCAATTGGATGGTCACTAAGTCATTCCTCATTATGTTCATTGCAAAAAAACTATCGAAACCGGACATGACTTAGACCATTTACCCAACTGAGTAAAATAGATAGTCATAAACCATTTTGAGCTTGTGATGAGGTGTCATTTTTTACATTATTTCGGGGTCATTTAACCCCCTAAATCATGTAAATATGCCCAGATTACGTGCTTAATCGTTTATTTTCAAGTTTTTAGCACTTGGATGACATTTGGAGGAAATACGCGTGACATGGGCTCATTTAAAGAAGAAACGGACAAGATAATGACTCTACACCAAATCCTTAAAGAAGTTGTGCATACAGAGTGTAAAGAAGGCGTCGCGAGTTTCAAGCGACAGCGTCAGGACGATTGAAGTAACGGCGTTAGAGATCTGGTGACGGCGTCAAAACAAGGCCGACCTAAAGAAAACCTAGAAGATTATGTGTCACGATATTGAGAAGATCATCTCACTTGCGAGCGAAGTACCAGATATTGTTTTGGTCATAACTCCTTCATACTAACTCGGATTTCGACGATTCAATAGCCTACGCGATCGTAGCGAGAAAATCTACAACTACGCGATAAATGATGCTGCGATTGTGTCAAGGTTTTTGGCGACGACGTCAGGATTGCCGACCTAGGGTTCTCTTATAAATATAGCCTCGTAACTTTGTTTTTATCAAGCCCCCAACCCTAAGTTTGATTCTAAGGTTTGGGTAGGTGTTTTTACAGTAACTTAGAAGACCTAATTCATTCCATAAACATCTTGTAATGGTTTGATTATCACTTATATCTTAATTCAGGTCTTCAATTCATTTTGTTGGTTATGATTTGAGTATGCTTGGATAATTCATCTAGTATTTATTTGGGTATGCATGAAACTTGTCATTAGTTGATTAGATCTTGTTGTTTGTGACAGATTCAATGTGTATAATTAATTATAGTTTATAATTCTTGTTTTCTATTGCTTCTTGTTGATGAAGTGCGCGTTAGGCTTTAGAAAACTAGCTTTTGTCTATATCGCTGTTGATATGTCTAGAGAAACGTGAGTAGTGTAGAAAGGATACCATCGGTAATAGTCTTCATACTACCTTACCCCTAATATGGTTGATCCCTCTTAAGTTATTTCACATGCATTTAATATACTCTTAGGGACCTTGTAATAGTCTTCATACTACCTTACTTGTGCTTTGCCTTAATGGAATATTAAATTGACGGCGGGTTCGTGTAATCCATTCATGACCTAGGAAATACTTACACATTACATCTAAAGTGTGACAAAGCAATAGGTAAACTTGGATAGCTAGCAAGGAGTAGTGCATCCCAAGTGAATACGCTTCGTTGTATAATTGCTCATGCCATTAGATTAGAATTAGTAGTTAATCAGATCAAAACAAACCAACCTTCAAAATCGAGATTTACTTGCTTTCATAATATATAAAAACACAAAAATAATCTTCCTTCAATCCTTAGACCTTAGTGAACATTCGATCTGGCCTTCGTGCTATTCCCTTAGAGAACGTTAACAACCTTCGAGTCTTGCCTATACTACACTGCAACGACTAGGTACACTTCCTAGGGGATTATAAAACTTCTTGTAGAAGTCTCTACGACCCTCGCATCAAGTTTTTGGCGCTGCTGCATAGGGAATACCATAGGTTCCGGATTCAATCTAGCTTAGGTCTACTCACAAGATTCCTATCAAGTGAGATTTAATTTCGTGTCAATTAGCTTTCTTGTAGTCTATCTCTTCTTTGTGTATTTGTTTGTAAAAATGTCATTCCTTACCATGTTGGATGAAATTACACTCGAGTCGTTAATGGAAGAACAATTTGATTGCTTCATAGAATATTACCATGAAAATTATCCGGAAGATTTTAAAAGCGACTTAGAGAATCTTGAGGAAATATATAAAATGATGAATGGTGGAGTAGAATATCCTCGCACACAAAATGCCTCACCTAGTGAAATTAAAGAACCATATGAGCCTTCACCTAGGATGTATTCGTATGAACAACCTTCGTGTTTAGGATCAACTTTTGTTGGTGAGACCCTTAGGAAAAGTGACCAATTGCATCAAACTTTTAAGAAGAGCTCCATAGCAATGACTTGTAAGTTAGATGACATGATAGAATTGCCTAAGTCACAACCTAAGAGAACATATAACGAGGATTTAGAATGTGAGATAGTTATGGTTAAGATGCCTAAGTGCCTGGCATTGTTAGATGATGAGCCCATAGGTGATATAGATACGATGGAGGATAAGGCGGAAAATCTAAGCCCACAACGTACCCCACAGGTCCTCTTATCATTTGAGGTATACACATCGCCCATGACTCACCCGGAAGAAGTAGAAGAGACTATATGAATCCCAATGGAGGTAGAACCTTTGGACAACATGAAACTAGAGGATCTAGGCTTAAATACTAATACTCATGACCTCTTTCTTAGTTCTAAGGGATTTTATAGTGTTAATGAACTAGAGCCTCAACTTTTACCTAATTTTTCACCCTTAGATGTAAATCTAGGAGACAAAAGAGGAACCGACGCACCCATCAACCCATATAGTCCGGGCAGTTTTAGGATGAAGGTAGTAAAACCCTTGACCATTCACACACCGGCTTCACCCCACGTGGCATACCTCCATCGAAATGGTGTGTATCACTACTATCACCCGCACTTGACCTTAAGTGTAGGGGAGATCCACCTTTTGCGCCTCAAATAAGCGTAGAGTCAGGCTCGTGACTCGAACAAAAACAAGTTCTTATTGGGAGGCAACCCAATATATTATTTTCTTGCATATTAGGTGTGTCTTGTGTGTCTTCTTTACAGACCCTGGAGACGGCATCAGGATTAATCCTGACGGCGTCGCCAGGTCTGCTACAGGAAAATTTGATTTTTAATTAATTTTTAAGAAATTAATCTTGTATGATTTTCAGAATTTGTAATTTTCCTAAAAACTTGCAGAGAACCACGATTACGTTAACACACTCATCCTATCTTTATTGCTTTCATAGAGTCTAAACCTAGTTAATGAGGTTGTATTTATCATTCACTAGTGGATTTTATGCTTGGTGTAGTTGTCTTTGTCTTTGATTACAGGTTATATTTGATGAGAAGAAGCTTGTTGGAGGACGATTTAACCAGTTATCGCATGTTTCTTCTCCATTATTGAGCAAACCAGGGGAGTATAGTTTCTTTTACTTGTTTTCTTTTCCTTTTATTCGTTTTTACGGGTACTTTTATAAAACATTGAGGACAATGTTCAACTTAAGTGTAGGGGGAAATAAGCCTTAGAAACTGTTCCTTCAATTGCCATTTGCTTGTTCCTTAAAATGATAGGTAATATATCAAAACATAGCATAAAAAGGTAATTTTGATCAATTTTTTTTACGAAACATACCGACGAAAACCAAGTATTAATAGCGTCTCATGGATAGGAATGTGTATGACTACACAAAAACCCTCAAAATTCCACCCCCAAAATGTGAGGTTCGCCTTTAGATCTTTAGGAATTCGGGTATCCATTATTGATACCCAAGATAATTTGTACCTTTAGCTTTCTCGAGTAAGGTTCAAATGCAGTCATATGTGTCTATTCCGTCATTAAGGATGTGTACGTATGGTCTTTGTCGCCTTTTCTGGAGCATTGGTATCGGTATTAAATTATATGAGTGCACCGATAGTATATTAATTTCTAGAACTTGTTTTTGTGATTCATCCTGAGACCGCATAGTAAGTATTAGGATTTGTTAGATAAGAGGCACTTGGATTAACCTATGTTTTAAACCTGTAATTGCTATTATGGTCACATCGATCATATAACTATCCCACACCCTTGCCATGTACTCATTTTTAGTGCAAGATACCCCTATTACAACCCTCTAAGCCTATCCCTTTTTACGGTTCTCATAATTTTCTGGTTAAGCCAGACTATTAATGAAGAGCATTGTCACCCATAAACCAATTGTTACAACCAAATCGCCTTAGCCTACCTTGTATGTACTCACTTTTAGTACATTATTGTTTTAACCCAAGTTAATTATTGAGTACACGGTTGCTAAGTCCTTATCCTTGTAAATACAGTTTTGGGATGATTGGGATTCATGGTAGTATTCATCTTATGAAGAATTGGGGAAGAAGTAATTTATTACCCCCAATAGAGCTCAATAAGCTCCATGTTATTTTGATCCACCTCAAATCGGGTCATTAGTTAGATTGTAAATAATCGAGTATGTAAAAGTTTAAGTGTAGGGGTGTATCTATAAACCCCCATGATGTATTATATGTTTAAGCAATGGCAGGGCAAAAGTGTACAAAAAAAATGAGAAAAAGAAAAGAAAAGAATTGAAAAAAATATAAAAAAAGTGAAAAAAATGTACGGGCTGCCATTTGCTTATGTCTATGTTTATATTAGAGTCAAGAAAAGAAAAAGAAAGAGATTGGTGTAGAGTTTTGTAGAGTTTGTATATTTTGTCCGAGTCTTTGGCTTAGCAACCAAACCAACGTGTATTCTTATAAATAATTAGCTAACCCTTCTACTCCAAATTCACCCAAAAGTCACCACCCAAATATATCTCATCCGTTTCTGTTTCCGTTAATGTTATCTTACACCTACACCCCACAACCCTTTAAAAGACCTCTTAGATAGTAATGAATAATGCTTGCGCCTAGCGGTGGAGGTTTGATCCTTTACCAAGCCTATGGTAATTTATATGCTATGACAGGTAATGAGTGTTGATTTTCCGTTTCCCATAGTTGTTATAATTTATTATACACCCGAGAGAAAGAGAGAATCCCAAACACTTATGTGAGGTGCTAGTATATACTTTCCATGCTTTTAATTACCAGGTCTAGAAGGTTGTGTTGTAAAATACTTTTAAAGAGTAGGTTAAATGACCCCAATATTGCTATTGTCTAGGTAGAAAAGCCTATTTGCTTGAGGACAAGCAAATCCCAAGTGTAGGGGTATTTGATGAGGTGTCATTTTATACATTATTTCGGGGTCATTTAACCTCTTAAATCATGCAAATATGTCCAAATTACGTGCTTAATCATTTGTTTTCAGGTTTTTAGCACTTGGATGACATTTGGAGGAAATACACGTGACTTGGGCTCATTTGGAGAAGAAACGGACAAGACTACGACTCTACACCAAATCCTTGAAGAAGTTGTGCATACATAGTGTGGAGACGGCGTCGCGAGTTTCAAGCGACAGTGTCAGGACGATTAAAGTGACGTCATAGATCTGGTGACGGCGTCAAAACATGGCCGACCTAAAGAAACCCTAGAAGATTTTGTGTCACGAGATTGAGAAGATCATCTCACTTGAGAGAGAAGTACCATATATTGTTTTGGTCATAACTCCTTCATACTAACTCGGATTTCGACGATTCAACAGCCCACGCGATCGCAACAAGAAAATCTACTACTTCGTGAAACATGATGCTGCGACGGCGTCAGCGTTTTTAGCGATGGCGTCAAGATTGCCGACCTAGGGTTCTCCTATAAATATAGCCTTATAACTTCGTATTTATTAAGCCCCCAACCCTAAGTTCGATTCTAGGGTTTAGGTAGGTGTTTTTCTAGCAACTTAGAAGACCTAATTCATTCCATAAACATCTTGTAATGGTTTGATTATCACTTATATCTTAATTCATGTCTTTGATTCCTTTTGTTGATTATGATTTGAGTATACTTGGATAATTCATCTAGTATTTATTTGGGTATGCATGAAACTTGTCATTAGTTGATTAGATCTTTTTGTTTGTGACAGATTCAATGAGTATAATTGATTATAGTTTATAATTCTTGTTTCCTATTGCTTCTTGTTGATGAATGTGCGCGTTAGGATTTAGAAAACCAGCTTTTGTCTGTATCACTGTTAACATGTCTAGGGAAACACGAGTGTGTAAAAAGGATACCATCGGTAATAGTCTTCATACTACCTTACCCATTATATGATTGATCCCTCTTAAGATATTTCAAATGCATATAATGTACTCTTAGGGGCCGTGTAATAGTCTTCATACTACCTTACTTGTGTGTTGCCTTAACGGAATATTACATAGACGGTGGGTTTGTGTAATCCATTCATGACCTAGGAAATACTTACACATTACATCTCAAGTGTGATAAAGCAATATGTAGAATTGGATAGCTAGCAAGGAGTAGTGCATCCCAAGTGAATACACTTCATTGTATAATTGTTCTTGCCATTAGATTAGAATTAGTAGTTAAATCAGATCAAAACAAACCAACCTTTAAACCTGAGATTTACTTGCTTTTATAAAATATAAAAACACAAAAATAATCTTCCTTCAACCCTTAGACCTTAGTGAACATTCGATCCGGCCTTCGTGCTATTCCCCTAGAGAACGATAACAACCCTCGAGTCTTGCCTATACTACACTGCAACGACTAGGTACACTGCCTAGGGGATTGTAAAACTTCCTGTGAAGTCTTCACAACTCTCACATCAAGTTTTTGGCGTCATTGCTGGGGAATACCGTAGGATTCAGATTCTATCTAGCTTAGGTCTACTCACAAGATTCCTATCAAGTGAGATTTATTTTCTGTCAATTAGCTTTCTCATAGTCTATCCTCTCTTTGTTCCCTTTGTTTTGTAAATCAATCTTTCATTCACCATCATGATGTATGAAAGACCACCAACCAACCCTTTTTAAAACCCACCACGAAACACAACCTTCCCATGCTAAAATAACACCTTGATGTTTCAACAACATCAAGACGAATCTCTCTAAAATGCGTGGACTCATTTTAAAAACCTAATCCAAAGAGTCCCTCATCATGCCCTCAATTTTTGGTCCTTAGCTCAATTCTTTTATGATCATGTCAACAGATATACCAAAATAGACATTAACTATGCAGCAGGTAGGAACCTTAGGAGATTACGTGCTGAAGAAGCATAGGAAACCATTAAGAATTGTGTTCAATGCGATCAACTGTGGAAAAACCCAACTAGCACTATTTTTGACCAAACAATAGCAAACTTAAAGGCTCAATTAGTTGAGAATAAGGTGGTTAGAGTTATGATACCTAAGTACATGTCATGTTTAGATGCATATGACGAGCCTATAGGCGATATAGAGGATAAGGTGGATAATCCAAGCCCACAAAGTACCCCACAAGTCCTCCTATCATTTGAGGTATACACATCGCCCGTGACTTACTCAAAAGAAGCAGAAGAGACTATAGGAATCTCGATAGAGGTAGAACCTTTGGACCATACGAAACTAGAGGACTTAGGCTTGAATACTTGTAGTCATGACCTTTTTCCTAGTTCTAGGAAGTTTCATAGTGTTGATGAACTGGAGCCTCAACCTTTACCCAATCTTCCATTCTTAGATGTAAATTTAGGAGGCAAAAGAGGAATCGACCCACCCATCAACCTATATAGTCTGGGTAGTTTTAGGATGAAGGTAGTAAAACCCTTGACCATTCATACACCACCTTCACCCCACGTGGCATACTTCTATTGAAATGGTGTGTATCGCTACTATCACCCATACTTAATGTTAAGTGTAGGGGAGACCCAACTTTTACGCGTTAAATAAGCGTAGAGTCAGGCTCGTGACTCGAACAAAAACAAGTGCTTATTGGGAGGCAACCCAATCTATTATATTCTTGCATATTAGGTGTGTCTTGTGTGTTTGTTTTGAGTCATATGATTGTGTTAACTATTTTTGTAGTTTTTGTAGTAAATTTTGCAGGAAATAACTAATGGGAACTTGCGTGAAGGAATTTTTGAAGAAAAGAAAAAAAATTCTTCTTTACAGACCCTGGAGACGGCATCAGGATTAGTCCTGACGGCGTCTCCAGGACTGCTACAGGAAAATTTGATTTTTAATTAATTTTTGAGAAATTAATCTTGTATAATTTCTAGAATTTGGAATTTTCCTAAAAAACCTACAGAAAACCACGATTACATTAACACACTCATCCTCTCTTTATTGCTTTCATAGAGTCTAAACCTAGTTAATGGGTTGTATTTATCATTCATCCGTAGATTTTACGCATGGTGTAGTTGTCTTTGTCTTTGATTACAAGTTATATTTGATAAGAAGAAGCTTGGAAGTTCTTAGGAAGTTTCATTAGATGATTCTTGGAGGACGATTTAACCAGTTATCACATGTTTCTTCTCCATTATTGAGCAAACCAAAGGAGTACTAGTTTCTTTTACTTGTTTTCTTTTCCTTTTATTCATTTTTACGGGTACTTCTATAGAACATTGAGGACAATGTTCAACTTAAGTATAGGGGGGAAATAAGCTTTAGAAACTATTCCTTCATTTTCCATTTGCTTGATCGAAACATAGCATAAAAAGGTAATTTTGACCAAAACATAAATATTTTTATGACACATACCGACGAAAACCAAATTTTAATAGCGTCTCATGGATAGGAATGTATATGACTAGCACAAAAAACCCTCAAAATTTCACCCAAAAAATGTGAGGTTCGCCTTTAGATCTTTAGGAATTCGGGTATCTATTTTTGATACCCAAGATAGTTTATACGTTTAGCTTTCTCGAGTTAAGGTTCGAGTGCAGTCATATGTGTCTATTCCGTCGTTACGGATGTGTACGTATGATCTTTGTTGCCTTTTTTGGAGCATTGGTATCGGTATTAAATTATATGAGTGTACCGATAGTATATCAATTCTAAAACTTGTTTTTGTGATGCATCCCGAGACCGCATAGTAAGTATTAGGATTTGCTAGATAAGAGGCACTAGGATTAACCCATGTTTTAAACTTGTAATTGTTATGATGGTCACACCGATCATATAACTATCCCACACCCTTGCCATGCACTTATTTTTTAGTGCAGGATACCCTTAGTATAACCCTTCGAGCCTATCCTTTTTCACGGTTCTCGTAATTTTCTGGTTAAGCCGGACTATTAATGAAGGGCATTGTCACCCATAAACCAATTGTTACACCCAAATCGCCTTAGCCTACCGTGTATGTATTCACTTTTAGTACATTATTGTTTTAACCCAAGTTAATTATTGAGTACATGGTTGATAAGTCCTTATTCTTGTAAATACTGTTTTGGGACGATTGGATTCATGGTAGTATTCATCTTATGAAGAATTAGAGAAAAAGTAATTTATTACCCCTAATAGATCTCAATAAGCTCCATGTTATTTTGATCCACCTCAAATCGGGTTATTAGTTAGATTGTAAATATCGAGTATGTAAAAGTTCAAGTTTAGGGGTGTATCTATAAACCCCTATGATGTATTATATATTTAAGCAATGGTAGGGCAAAAGTGTACGAAAAAAATGTATATAAAAAAAGTAAAAAAAAATGTACGGACTGCCATTTGTTTATGTTTATGTTTATCATATAGTCAAGAAAAGAAAAATAAAGTGATTGGTGTAGAGTTTTGTAGAGTTTGTATATTTTTTCCGAGTCTTTGGCTTAGCAACTAAACCAATGTGTATTCGTATAAATAATTAGCTAAGCCTTCCACTCCAAATTCACCCAAAAGTCACTCCCCAAATGTATCCCATCCGTTTTCATTTTCGTTAATGTTATCTTACACCTACACCCCACAACCCTTTAAAAGACCTTTTTGACAGTAATGAATAATACTTACGCTTAGCGGTGGGGGTTTGATCCTTTACCAAGCCTATGGTAATTTATATGTTATGACAGGTAATGAGTGTTGATTTTCCGTTTCCCCCTTGTGTTATAATTTATTATACACCCGAGTGAAAGAGAGAATCCCAAACACTTATGTGATGTGCTAGTATATACTTTTCGGGCTGTTAATTACGAGGTCTAGAAGGTTGTGTTGTAAAATACTTTTAAAGAGTAGATTAAATGACCCTCATATTGCTATTGTCTATGTAGAAAAGCTCATTTGCTTGAGGACAAGCAAATCTTAAGTGTAGGGGTATTTGATGAGCTGTCATTTTATACACTATTTCGGGGTCATTTAACCCCTTAAATAATGCAAATACGCCTAGATTATGTGCTTAATCGTTTGTTTTCAGGTTTTTAGCACTTGAATGACATTTAAAGGAAATACACGTGACTTTGGCTCATTTGAAGAAAAAACGAACAAGATTACGACTCTACACTAAAAACCATGAAGAATTGTGCACTCAAAGCCTGGAGAGCGAACGCGTCATGACATTCAATATATGAATGAATACATTCGCTCGTGCATCAGTCACTTTCACTTTTTACATACATTGTAAAGTTTAGAACTAACAATAATTAAAAAGTTTAGATTATAGAAATTTCAGCATGACCCGTTCGTGTTTACACATTTTTCAAAGTCGTAGACTTTATTAAAAACCACTTTTAAATCACTTTCAATTTACATTTCGCAAACACAATCTCTATACTATCAAAATCTCTTTCTAAACTAGTCCGAAAACCCTTTTGGATCCTTATTGGGCTTTTAGGCCCAATAAGCCTAATTAGATGATCCGTTAAACAAAAGTCCAAAATAAGCAAACGTTTAGTATCCAAGTTCGGATATTATCAAATAAGCTATAAACGTGGGTTTAAAGTCGTGGTGCGTTGTCTCATATTGGGTCGTGGCCCGTTAAACCAAATAAGTAGGTTTAAGCTTATCCATTAGGTCCGATAAGCAAACCGTAAAGCAAATAAGCACTCGACGTATTAGCAAGCTATTAATAAGCTTCCAATAAACTAAGTCAAAAACCCAATAAGCCAACCGTGAGCCTTAAGCCATGGTTTGGGCTCATTCGTTAGGCCACATCTTTTCTCTAACGGGACAATTAGTTAGCTCCTGATAAAGCTAAAAAGATATCAAATAAGCTCTTGGTTCTCGAATAAGCTATCAATAAGCCTTCAATAAGCCAAGATTAATAAGACGAACCATATGGGTTATGGTTTAAGCTTATGGTTTTGGGATTTTAGTTGTGGGACACGGCTTATTAGCCCGTTTAGCATATTTGGGCTTATTTGTTAAGCCAAATAAGCTTAACTCTTTGTCCTTTCAAAATAAGCTAGAAAATAAGCTAGGAATTTAATAAGCCAAAAATAAATAAGCTAAATAAACATTCGTCCTTTGTTTTCTTTTTTCACCGAAACTACATATAAGCCCAATAAGCTTTCCAAAAGCTTATTTATTAAGCCGAATACCAAATAAGCATAAAGTTACGATTTTTATAACATAAAAATAACCACGATCACAAAACTATATTTTCCTTGTCTTTCTTTTTATTATTTTCAAAACATATCATAAATCTTTTAAGGTTTATGTAGTTTTAAAACCTTAATTTTTATAATCCGTTTGCACAACTTATATTTATGCATTATGTAAAACACAAAAGAACAAGATTTAAGAAGAGTGGATGACTTACAAATATGGATGATTAGGAGATGATTAGGACTAACTAGAACCCAAACGTTATGTTTAAATACCCAAGTGATTATACAAAATCAACCCAAACTCTTCTATCTTCAAGTGGTTTTGATCAAAGTTAGGAAAATGTGAAAGTTTGTGTATTTTGGTGCGATCTCAAAAGAGAGGGATGAATGAAGAGTGGTGTGTGTGTTTATTTTGATTGAATGAAATGTAAGAATGGATGCATGTAGCCTTTTTTGAACCAACTAGGAATGTAGGAGAACATTGTTGCAAAGAATATTCGGCGAAGACAAAATGTGTGTGCTTGTGGTCCTTAGGGTCGCGGACCGAGCTAGGACAGGGGGAAAAATACAGGGACCAATTTTATCTAATTAGCAAATTTGAATTTTTATGGTTCTAGGCAGATATTTTACTTTGGACTAGATATTTTAGATTACTAGTTACGGCTTACGTAAAATTTAAAAACGACATAACTTACATAAATAAATTTCCAAAATTTCAAACATCAACGCGAAACGTAAAAACGCGACAATTGTTGAAAGACTACGATAATTAGCAACCCAGATTACTTCCGGTAACGGTTTTTAGATAATGATAGGATAACTTCCCGGTTAAACGTAAAAATTACACAGAACTTATAAAATTCAAAGTACGAAATGGAAACGGTTAAAATATTGGCCTGAAAATTACAGGGTGTCACAGGTGGCAAAATCAATATCTGGTTGACTGGCTGTTAGATACATGAGCCCTCCAATCATTCGACGATAAGTCATTTGATCAGTAGGTGTGCCTTGTAAATCAGCATACAGTCTCTCGGTGGCCATATGTGTGCTCATGGAGACACAGTCATCCATACCATGTTTCTTTAAAAGCTCAATTGCATATTATGACTCAATAATGAAAATTCCACGGGGTGATTGATGAACTTGAAGTCCTAGAAAAAACTTTAGTTCACCCATCATAGACATCTCAAAGTTATTTTTCATGAGATTTGCAAATCTTTTTGAAAAATCTAGATTTGTAGAACAAAAAATAATGTCGTCGACATATACTTGAACAAGTAATATATCTCCCCCGTGACGTCTTGTGAACAAATTCGGGTCAACAATACCTTTAGTAAAATGGTGTTCAATCAGGAATGAAGACAGTTTATCATACCATGCTGTCTGGGGCTTGTTTGAGACCGTATAGAGCTTTCTTCAACCTATAAACATGATCGGGAAAGTCTGGATCGACAAATCTATCAGGTTGGCTAACATAAAATTCCTCTTTGAATGACCCATTGAGAAATACGGTTTAAACATCCATCTAAAAGATAGTGAAGTTTTTATGTGCAGCATATGCAACGAACATCATGAGGGCTTCAAGACGAGCAACAGGAGCGAATGATTCCTCAAAATCAATGCCTTCTTCTTGCTTGTAACCCTTGGCAACAAGACATGATTTGTTTCAAAAACAATGTTGTTTGCATCACTTTTATTCTTCCAGATCAATTTGACAGCAATTATATTCTTTTCATTTGGTCTAGGAACTAGTTCCCATACATCTAGTCTCTCAAATTGATACATCTCATCTTGCATTGATTCTATCTAGTTGTGATCTGACATGGCTTCTTTGATGTTCTTTGGTTCAAGGGTGCTGACGGTTAATGCATACATGCATAATTCAGAATCAGTCTGAAGTCTATTTTGAGTCATTACAGGTTTAGATGGGTCACCAATTACTTGTTCTAGAGGATGAGCTTTTGTCTAGATATGTGTTAAGGGTTGTACTTGGTGGAACTCATGCATATTTGATGGGTCTAGAGCTATTGTTGATGACTCAGTTTCTTCAAAGTTTGGAGCATCATATGGAACAAATATCGTATTACCATCAAAATGTATGGAGTATTCTTGATTAAATTCATCAGCATTATTTAGTAAGATTGGAGAAGTTTGTTCTTCGGATGTAGTTACAATAGGAGGAGCCTCTTGTTCTTCAACGACAATTAAAGATGTACAAGGTGGGTCACCATTATTGTGAACTTGTTGTGCAGTAGAATTGATGGACACGTCATAATATATCTTCTCAAAGTATTCTTCGTACATTGGCCCGAACAAATTATCCAAATCCTCTTTAGATGGAGTATTCATGGATTCTGCCGATGAATCATTATTGATGAATCATTGTGAAACCGGTGTTCTAAACTGTCATGTTCAGAAGCCATAGATGTAAGCTCGTCAAATTTGACATGGATGGTTTCCATAATCTTATTGATTCGTCGATTATATATTCGAAACCCTCTGGATGTTTCCGAATATCCAATAAAGATTCCAGTGTCTGCTTTAGGTTTCATCTTTCCAAGGTCTTTTAGATCATTTGTTGGATAACAAAGTGAACCAAATACATGAAAGTACTCCACATTTTGTTTTCTACCGTGAAGAAGCTCATATGGAGTCTTGTTTTACCTTGGATGAATTATTGACCTATTTTGAGTGAAGCATTGTGGTAATCATGAAAAGATAAGTATTGTGCGTGCAGCCTTGACAAGAGTACGATTGCATCTTTCAGCAACACCATTTTGTTAAGGCGTTCGAGCATTTAAAAATTGTTGCATAATGCCTAACTTTTCATAATGGGCCTTAAGAGTTGTGTTTTTGAATTCAGTGCCGTTATCAGTACGAATCTTGTGAATTTTAACGTTATAATTCAACTGAACTTGAGCAATAAACTTCTTTATTATTTATGGAGTCTCATCTTTTGTGTGAAGATAATATACCCATGTGAATCGAGAATAATCATCAACGATCACTAGAATATACTTGTTTCCGTTGATGGTTGCTACCCTCATTGGCCTACATAATTCCATATGTAGCAATTCCAATTTGGAATGAGTGCTTGGAACCAATTTAGGTTGATGAGAAGATTTCTTCCTTTTCCCCGCTCACATGCAGAACACAAAAGATCTTTACTGTATTTGAATTTCAAAAGACCATCAACCAAATCATGTTTGGTAATGTCACACCACGTAAATTTCAGGTCATTATTTTAAACTTTTCCGTTCACTATTTTGACTTATATACGCTACGTTTAAAATTTAACCTAAAACCGGGAAGTTATCCCGCGTAAAAATGAAAAACGTTATCGGATGCGTTTCGACGTCGATCTGAGTTTAGTCTATTCATAAAATACCTAATTTGATCATTCTATAGTGTTACGTAGGTTACGTACACTTACGTTTGCGATTTTTACGTTTTTCGCGTACGTTTTACATTTTTAGCGTTTTATGTCAAACGGAACCACATAATACACCACCTTTGCATGTAAACCCAAGATATCACCCATTATGCTACCTAGTACTAACATTTCAAAAATAATCTCCCCCTTCCTATTCTAAAAATTTGGTTCACTCTTAAATAAAAGAATGAGCATCTTATTTTGAATCTTTCATGCATGTGTTGTGTAAGTATGGGAAAATGACCTCCCATGGTGTTATTTTTACCATGTACCCTTGTGCTAGACAACCCATGTGGCCTTGTCTAATACTTATACCTTTGGTTCTTGTTTGCTAGTAAACTTTTAACCATGTGTGCACATGTTTCTTCCTTGCTAGCAAAGTGGCTCATGGTCTCCTTATTTGGTCCCTACAAACCCACGACACTACTATAAACTTTGGGAAGATAGATTCTTCTTGTGGCTTAACTAGTCTACATGTTCCTAACCCTACACCTTTGTCTCATCCTATAAATACTAACACATTCTCATTCCTAGGGTTTACTCTCATTTGCAAACAAGAAAAAGTCACCATCTCTTCTCCTACTTCTTGTCTAACTCACAGCATAAAATCAAAACCCACAAGGGTCCATTACTTTCATTTTTATCTTGATTCTATTCAAACTAGGGTTGATATTAAGAGTTTCCAAGGTGGTTGAAAGTATTGGTTCAAATATTTCAAGGTTTAATCAAGATTTTCAAAGTTAGGCTTTCAAATAATTTTTGGGGGTTTTGCAAGATCTTGATTTATTTTATAGATCTTGTTTCCTTTTACTTGTTTTCATCTTTTGTAAGCTCTCTTGATCTTCTTTCTTTGATTTCTTGTGTTGTTTATGTTCTTGCATAAAGATCCATTACATCTATGTGTTTGTGATATACTTTTATAAACTAATCAAGTGGGTTTTATAAAATACATAAAGATGCGTTGAATAGTGAGTTAACAAGTTGATGAAGATGGGATTAGGATGTTATTAATGGTGGTTTTATTATTGGTTTAGTTGTGAATGGAGATTAGGATAGATTAGGCACTATTGTGAAGTTGAGGTTGATTTTTGAAAGTGGTTTGGTTAAGTGTTGAATCTGTTCGAAATTTATAATAGAACTTCTCTTAAGACATTGTGAGTGACACAATTGTCTTCTTTGAAAACACTTAATGTATTGTTTACTTTATTGTACGGATATTCCCACTCCCTTTAATAACTAATTGGTTGTACAATTAATTTCACATATTCTGTTTTTTTAACATCCTCGATATACTGTTTTCTTAATATGCGCTTGTTTTAGCCATTTGGTATTAATTCTCTTTAATAATTAGTTGTTTGTACAATTAGTTTACCTATCTTGTTTAACATCCTTGATATATTGTTTCTTGAGATATGCCTCTATCAATTATTCGTATTTGGTCTCTCATTTGCATTGATTAATCATACAGATGGCTCTCTATAGCCTTCTGGTTCATGATCTATTAGAACAAATGAATCTCTACATTCATTTTGTTGATCGAATAAACCTTTACGTTCATTTCCTTTGATTGTTACTACATTTGTATGGATATTCTTGATACTTCATGATTTATTGTTTTGTTATTTTTGATACTTAAAATCATTTATAAAGCTTATAAATGTGAGTGTTATTATTTTATCCTTGCAAAATTTTGTTCATATTGAGTTAGATTCTTCTTTTCATGAAAGTTGGTTCGGTTTTCCTTTCGTTTGCATTGATCGATGATCATTTGCTTCCTTTCATAAGTATATTTCATCTCTCATTTTAGCATTCTATATTCATACATCATTGTACTAAAAAAAACTTTATACTCGATATAGCCTTTTTACATTGACCACTACTCCTTTTGGAGATTATTATTCTTTCGTTCACATTTATCATTTTATTCCTCGACCTTGATGCGTAATGTTACTCGATATGTACTTTTGTGATCATCAGTACAACTCGGTAGTTATCAGTTTTCGTATGTCTTCTAATCAGTACATATATTCTATCCTTTTTAAAGGATTATCTGAACATTTAATCCGTACTTACATACACGTTGCATACATTTTATATTTCGCATTTTATTTTATTTAGTATTCGTTGCTGTCCTATTCAATTAGTTTATTGAACCCTTCGAAGGCGATTTGACATATAACCTACGCTAAAGATTTGGAGACACCACCTATACGGTACAAGGTGCATTATGTTTATCAACCACCAGAGCGAGCAAACCATACCGACTATGGAGGATACATTACGAGCTCGACCGCAAAAGCAATTGGAATTCTAATCCACGTTAGTAGGATTTTCTTGCAACATCAGTTATCATATCGGCAACAAGGCCCTACCGTTCAAGACACTTTACGACCAAGAGTGTCAATCACCTATCTGCTAGACCAAGGTTGGGAATCCAACTCACTGGCTCCGAAACTTAACCGTGAAACGAATAACAAGATCATTCGGATACGCAACAAAATACAGACAGCTCGTAATCGCCGACAGAGTTACGCAGATGTGAGGATACGTTTCGGCAAACGGGGAAAGCCGAACCCGCATCATATTGGACCCTCTAAATTTTTTTCTTAAGTGGGAAACGTCGCTTACTACTCGAACTTCCAAATCAACTAAGCCGTGTTCACGGTACCCTTCATGTGTCGAACTCGAAGAAGTGTTTTCTGACGAAACACTTATTATCTCGTTAGATGAAATTCAAATCGACGACAAGCCTCATCTCGTCGAAGAACCAGTCGAAATCATGGACCATGAGGTTGAATGTCTGAAACAAATTCGTATCCCGATTGTTAAGGTATGATGGAATTCAAGAAGAGGTTACCAAACTCTACTTGGGAATGTAAGATCAATTCAGAAGAATACTATCCAGCTGCTAATGCTAATTTTTCACCCTCAACGAATGCCACAACCTGAGCTTCGGGACGAAGCTCATTTAACGGGGAAACGATGCCACACCCTATAAATTTCAGGTCATTATTTTAAACTTTTCGTTCACTAGTTTGACTTTTATAAGTTATGTTTAAAATTTAACATAAAACCAGGAAGTTATCCCGCGTAAAATTGAAAAACATTATCGGATGCGTCTCTTGACGTCGATCTGGTTTAGTCTATTCGTAAAAAAACCTAATTTGTTCTTTCTATTGTGTTCGTAGTGTTACGTACATTTAGTTTGTGATTATTATGTTGTCGGTATGTTTACGTTTTTAGCTGTTTTATGTCAAACGGAACACGTCATCCATCACCTTTGAATTGTAAACCCAAGATATCACCATTATGCTCCCAAGGACCAAAATTCAAAAATAAGTATCCCTCTCCTTTCATCTAAAAATTCGGTTCCACTCTTAATAAAGAGTACATGACCATCTTATTTGTATTTATTTCATGCATGTTGTTGTGTAAGTATGTGAAATATACTCCCATGGTGTCATTTCACCTGTACCCTTTGTGCTAGAAAACACATGTGGCCTTAATCTAATATTCACCATGGTTCTTGTTTGCAAGCTAAAACTTTTTATATCATGGTGAACTGTTTCTTCTTGTTAGCAATGTGGCTCATGGTCCGCCCTTATTTGGGCCTACAACCCACGACATCTATAAAACTTTGGGAAGATAGTTTTTCTTGTGCTTGACTAGTCCACATGTTCTACCCTGCACTTTGTTAATCCATATAAATACTATCACATTCTCATTTCACTAGGGTCTTACTCTCATTTGCAAACAGAAAAGTCACCATCTCTTCTCCTCACTTCTTGGTTCTAATTACGACTTAAAATCAGGACTCCACAAGGGTCCATAATTTCTTTTTCTCTTGATCTTTATTATACTAGGGATGATATATAAAGTTATCTGAGTGTTTCAAGGTGGTTGCCAAAGTATTGATTCAAATGTTTAAGGTTTAATCAAGATTTTTCAAAGTTAGGCTTTCAAATCATTTTGGGTGGTATTTGCAAGATATTGATTGATTACATAGATTTGTTTCTTTTGTACTTGTTCTTCATTTTTGTAGCCTTTTTGATATTCTTTCTTTAATTCTAGTTATCTGTGTTTGTTTATGTTCTTGCATAAAGATCCATTACATCCATGTGTTTGTGATATAATTTCTATTAAACTTATAAGGGGTCTTTATATAATACCATAAGATGCGGTTGATGTGAGTTAATAAGTTTATGGAGATGGGATTTGGATGTTATTAATGGTGGTTTTGTTGTTGATTTAGTTGTGAATGGAGATTATGTTAGATTAGGCACTATTGAGAAGTTGAGGTTGATTTTTGAAAGCGATTTGGTTACGTATTGAATATGTCTAAAATTTAATATGACATAAATGGGTGTTTAAAAAAGTTTTAAGATTTTAAAACTCTAAGACTATGATAGTAGAGGTCTATATGTAACTTTGGGTATAAAGAACGCGAAAATCCGCCTTATAACGAAGGAGTTATGGCCGTTTTAAGAATCACGAAACCATGTCAGGAAATTTTAAAAATGGTTGCCGGTTGGAACATGAAAATAAGTTTTCGGACATCTTTCAGGTGCCGTTCGAGCTTTTTAAAAAGCATTGGCAAAACTTATAGTTTAACACTGTATAAATTAAGTAGGGGACTTAGAAATGTCATAAACTATTGTCGGAATGACGTTTAGGATTTCTAAAAGGGGGAAGTTTGTAATAACCGTAATAGTCATCTATTGGCTAAAAAAAAAATGGAAACTTAGACGTTTGGATAGATACTTTATGAAGCGTTAAAGGAGCGAAATGGACTTAACAACTTTTATTATTAGACATCGTTAACGTTCGGGGTGTCGGGACTTCAAAAAACGAAAATTTTCTAAAAATAGTAACTTTTGGTATATATTAGCGAGATGAATGTGGAAAGTAGGCGTTTAGGTTTTGTTAGTGCATTTTTGAAAATATCGACTTAGCAAAAATAGGGGATGGTATTAACGTCCGAAAATTCTAAACTTTCCTAAAAAGGAAACCTTCCAAAAATAGTAACTTTCTAAAAACGATAATTTTTCGTAAGAGCGGGCGTAACGGTAACGTTGAACTTTATACTTTCGCCAAGTTCATGTTTTGTTTAATAAACTAAAACATAAAACACACATGGATGTATTTCTCTTATTAAGCGGTTCGTATATATGTTTCGTATATTCTCGTTTCTTCCTAAGACGCAGGGTCATTTCTTTATGCCGGCAGCTAGGATTGTGGTATCGTTCTCATATACTTGATTATTTTACACTCATCGTGATAAATGTGAGTTTCATAGCCCCTATTTTACTTGTTTTGTACTATTTTGGGAAAGAATACGTGCTCGTTTACATACTTGTTTACATAACTCATTTTATAATCATTTTACATAATCATTGGCAAACTCGTTTTTTTTTTTTTACATACTTGATTTCGTAACTGTTTTACATACACGTCTACAAGCTGGTTTACATACCTCATTGTCATACTCATCTACATATCTCGTGGAGGTATACATTTGACTCATTTACAAAGGACATAAGTACAAACTTTTCACTGGTTTCAATAATTAAGTAGCGTGCCTAAGTACCAATAACCCCACACTGCCCATTAATCATAAAACTGTTTATTACAATTGTGTAAGCGCTGAGTGTTATAAAAATAGATCTATTTGGGATTGACACACCACCGTTCGGTTGAGTAGTCTCACTAGTTTGACGGATTAACACTAAAGGAGTTATACCATGGTCGGATTTGGTGATGTTACGGTTTGAACATTACACGGGGACATACAAGTGCATTAATTTGATATTTGTCGAGCGTTATTTATGAGCTTAGTATGTTCGTAATTCATTTTATTAATATTGTTATGTGTTTACAAATGGCCGACACTTTGAAATTTGTGGTCTCACACTACTTTGTTGAACATCACTGGTTGTTTGTAAACATTTTTTTTCAGGATATTATGTTAAAGCAATAGGACTCATCTCTTTTTGGTTCGACATTTATACTTACATTTTTGTGACTATTATAAGAATTGAAATGGTCATACACACTTTACAAATCTTTGAACCAACATTTATACTTACATAAATCTATGAACTCACCAACTTTATGTTGACACTTTTTAGTTGTATTTTCAGGTGAATAGGATGCTTAGAATTCATATTGATATGCATTGGAGTCCAATTTTTACAAAATTTCTCTTTCAAACGACTCATTTTAGAGGGTATTCTCTCACATTTTATGGCAATGTACTTATGAAAGTAACGCTCTGGACATTATTTGTTATGGCCCATTTAGTGTGTTACAGAATGGTATCAAAGCAGGTATCTAGATCGAAGTGGCTGCATATTTTACTAGACGTTATATGCTTTTCACATACACCTATTGCATAACATACACCTAAACTTTTTCATTTGCATACACACTACTTGCTTAATTCTCATTTAACTTTCATTGCACTCCTCTCCGCTCGTACTTAAACGCAACATGAATGGATGCCACCGTCACACAGCTACACATTCCTCCCGGACCGTTTTGTTCGCCCCCTCTCCTGCTCCTTCGTCCTTCTCGCTCCTCCCTCTCGTCGCGTATTATATTAATACTAGAACTTCTCTTAAGTCATTGTGAGTGTCCACAAGTGTTTCTATTGCTAAACTCTAATGTATTGATTACTTTTATGGTTACGGATTATTCCACTCTTTTATATTATTTGGTTGTACAATTAATTTCACATTTCTGTTTTGTTTTATTAACTTCCTCGATATACTGTTTTCTTATATGCGCTTTGTGTTTAGCCTTTTGGTATAATTCTCGTATAATTAGTTGTTTGTCACCATTAAGACACATATTTGTTTAACCATCTTGATATATTGTTCTCACGGCGTCGCATCGCCTCTTTCATTTATTTGTATTGAACTTCATTTGCATCGATTAATCGTACAGATGGCTCTCTATAGCCTTCTAGTTCATGATCTTTTAGAACAAATGAATCTCTACATTCAATTTGTTGATCAAATAGTCCTTTACGTTCATTTCCTTTGACTGTTACTACATTTGTACGGATATTCTTGATACTTTATGATCTATTGTTTTTTATTTTGCTCTTTAAAATATTTATAAGCTTATAATGTGAGTGTTATTTTTTATCCTTGCAAAATTATTGTTCATATTGAGTTGATTCTTCTTTTCATGAAAATTTGTTTGGTTTCCTTTCGTTTGCATAGATCCGAATGTCCATTTGTTTCTTTCAAAACATATATTTCTATCTTATTTTAGATTATCGCAGTTCTTACTTCATTGTACCCAAAATAATCTTTATACTGATATAAGCATTTTTACATTGACAAATACTCCTTGGAGATTAGTATTTTTCGCATTCCCTACTCAAAATTTATCATTTTTTTCTTGACCTTGATTGTAATTGTTACACGATATGTACTCTCTTTTGTCATCAGTAACAAATCGGTTAGTTAACCGTTTTCGTATGTCTTTTATCAGTACTTTATTCTATCCATTTTCTTTAAAGGTTCTCAGAACATTTAATCCGTAATTTACATACCACGTTGCATACATTTATATTTCACTTTCTATTTTATTTAGTATTAGTTTGTTGTCATATTCGATTGTTTATTGAACCTTCAAAGGCGTTTTGACATATACTATGTTAAAGCTTTGGAGACACCGCCTATCGGTAATGGTGCCATTTGTTTATGACACCAGAAGAAGCGTGGAAACGCAAACGATATGGAGGATACATTCGGCTCGACCGAAAAGCCAATTGGAATATATTCATGTATGTAGGATTTCTTGCAACATCAGTTATTGTATCGCAAACAAGGCCTACGTTCAAGAACTTTACGAACAAGAGTGTCAATCACCTAGTGTAAACTAAGGTTAGGTAGCCAATTCCTCACTGGACTCGAAACATTAACCGTGAACCGACTAAGGAAGATTCATTCGGTATCAAGCAACAAATACGGACTTGCTCGTAATCACAGACAGAGTTACGCAGGTGTGAGGATACATTTTACAATACGGTGAAAGCCAAACCCGCATATATTGGACCTCCAATTTTTTGCTTAAGTGGGAGGAACATCGCTTATGACTAGAACTTCTAAATTCAAATTAAGCCGGTTCCAGTACCCTTCATGTGCCTGAACTTGAAGAAGTGTTCTTGACGAAACACTTGTTATCCTTTTAGATGAAATTCCAAATCGACGGGACAAGCTCATCTCGTCGGAAGAAACAGTCGCGAATCAAGGCCCGAGGTCGAACTGTCTGAAATAGTCGCTTCCCAATTGTTAGGTCTTGATGATGATGGAATTCAAGAAGAGGTCCCAAAATTACTTGGGAATGTAAGGATCAGTTTCAAAAGAACCATCCGCAGCTAATTGCTAATTTTTCACCATCAACGAATGCCACAACTTGAGCTTCGGGACGAAGCTCATTTAACGGGGAAACGATGTCACACCCCATAAATTTCAAGTCATTATTTTAAACTTTTTTGTTCACTATTTTGACTTTTATAAGTTACGTTTAAAATTTAACATAAAACCGGGAAGTTATCCCGCGTAAAACTGAAAAACATTATCGGATGCGTTCCGACGTCGATCTGAGTTTAGTCTGATCGTAAAATACCTAATTTGATCATTCTATAGTGTTACGTAGGTTACGTACACTTACGTTTGTGATTTTTACGTTTTTCGCGTACGTTTTACGTTTTTAGTGTTTTATGTCAAACGGAACCACGTAATCCATCACCTTTGCATGTAAACCCAAGATATCACCCATTATGCTACCTAGTACCAAAATTTCAAAAATAAGCTTTCCTCTCCTCATCTAAAAATTCGGTTCACTCTTAAATAAAAGAATGAGCATCTTATTTTGAATTTTTCATGCATGTGTTGTGTAAGTATGTGAAAATGACCTCCCATGGTATCATTTTCACCATGTACCCTTGTCTAATACTTACACCTTTTGTTCTTGTTTGCTAGTAAACTTTTAATCATGTGTGCACATGTTTCTTCCTTGTTAGCAAAGTGGCTCATGGTCCCCTCATTTGGTCCCTACAAACCCACGACACTACTATAAACTTTGGGAAGATAGTTTCTTCTTGTGGCTTGACTAGTCCACATGTTCCTAACCCTGCACTTTTGTCTCATCCTATAAATACTATCACATTCTCATTCCTAGGGCTTACTCTCATTTGCAAACAAGAAAAAGTCACCATCTCTTATCCTACTTCTTGTCTAACTTACGGCATAAAATCCAAACCCACAAGGGTCCATTACTTTCATTTTTCTCTTGATTCTATTCATACTAGGGATGATATTAAGTGTTTCCAAGGTGGTTGAAAGTATTGATTCAAATATTTTAAGGTTTAATCAAGATTTTCAAAGTTAGGATTTCAAATAATTTTTGGGGGTTTTTGCAAGATCTTGATTTATTTCATAGATCTTGTTTCTTTTTACTTGTTCTTCATCTTTTGTAAGCTCTTTTGATCTTCTTTCTTTGATTTCTTGTGTTGTTTATGTTCTTGCATAAAGATCCATTACATCCATGTGTTTGTGATATACTTTTATAAACTAATCAAGTGGGTTTTATAAAATACATAAAGATGCGTTGAATATTGAGTTAATAAGTTTATGGAGATGGGATTTGGATGTTATTAATGGTGGTTTTATTGTTGGTTTAGTTGTGAATGGAGATTAGGATAGATTAGGCACTATTGTGAAGTTGAGGTTGATTTTTGAAAGTGGTTTGGTTAAGTGTTGAATATGTCTGAAATCTATAATAGTATTAAAGGGTGTTTAAAAATGTTTTAAGATGTTAAAACTCTAAGATTATGATAGTAGATGTCGATACGCAACTCTCGGTATAAAGAACGCGAAAATCCGCCTTATCAGTTATGGTTGTTTTAAGAATCACGAAACCATGTCAGGAAATTTTAAAAATGGTTGCTGGTTGGAACATTAAAATAAGTTTTCGGACACTTTCAAGTCCGTTCGAGCTTTAAAAACATTGGCGAAACTTATAGTAACACTTATATATTAATTAGGGACATTAGAAATATCATAAACATATTGTCGGAATGACGTTTGAGATTTCTAAATGGGGGAAGTTTGTAATAATCGTAAAGTCACTATTGGCGAAATAAAAATGGAAACTTAGACGTTTAGGATACCTTAGAGCGTTTAGGCGCGAAATGGACTTAACAACTTTTATTATTAGACATCGTTAACGTTCGGGGTGTCGGGACTTCTAAAAACGGAAAATTTCTAAAAATAGTAACTTTTGGTATATATTAGCGAGATGGATGTAGAAAGTAAGCGTTTAGGTTTCGTTAGTGCGTTTTTGGAAATAAAGACTTAGCAAAAATAGGGGACGGTATTAACGTTCGAAAGTTCTAAACTTTCCTAAAAAGGAAACTTTCCAAAAATAGTAACATTTCAAAAACGGTAATTTTTCGTAAGAGCGGCGTAACGTTGAACTTTATACTTTCGTAAAGGCATGTTTTGTTAAATAAACTAAAACATAAACACACATGGATGTCCTTTCTCTTATAAGCGTTTTGTATAATGTTTCGTATATTTCTTGTTTTCCTAAGACGCGTCATTTCTTTAGGCCGCAGCTAGGATTGTGTACTCGTTCTCCTCTTACTTGATTATTTTACACTCATCGTGATAAAGGTGAGTTTCATGGCCTCTATTTTACTTGTTTTGTACTATTTTGGGGAAGAATACGTGCTCGTTTACATACTTGTTTACATACTCATTTACAAACTCATTGCAAACTCGTTTACATACTTGATTTCGTAACTCATTTACAAGCTGGTTTACATACTCATTTACATACTCGTTTTTATACTCATCTACATATCTCGTGGAGGGATACATTGCTCATTTTACAAAAGGACATAAGTACAACACTTTTCACTGTTTACAATAATTACGTAGCGTGCCTAAGTACCAATAACCCACACTGCCCATTATCATAAACTGTTAATTACATTGTGTAAGCGCGAGTGTTATAAATAGATCTATTTGGGATTGACACCCCCGTTCAGGTGAGTAGCTCTCACTAGTTTGACGGATTAAACTAACGGACGTATACCATGTCGGATTTGGGATGTTACGGTTTGACATCTACACGGGACATACAAGTGCATTAATTTGCATATTCATGTCGAGCGTTAGTTTCATGAGCTTAGTACTGTCGTAATTACATTTTAGTAATATTGTATGTGTTACAATGTCCTACACTTTGAAATCTTGTGGTCCACACTACTTTGTTGAACATCACTGGTTGTTAAACATTTTTTTTCATGATATTATGGTTAAAGCAATAGACTATACTCTTTTGGTTCGACATTTATACTTACATTTTTGTGACTATTATAAGAATTGAAATGGTCATACACACTTTACAAATCTTTGAACCAACATTTATACTTACATAAATCTATGAACTCACCAACTTTATGTTGACACTTTTTAGCATGTATTTCTCAGGTGAATAGGATGCTTGACATATCTGATATGCATTGGAGTCCAAATTTTACAAGATTATTTTTCAAACGGCTCAGTTAGAGGTCGTTCTCTTATAACTTATGCAAAGGTACTCATGAAGTAACGCTCCCGGACAATATTCCGCTATGACCCAATTTAGGTGTGTTACAGATTGGTATCAAAGCCAGGTTATAGAGAACTAGGCTGCATATTTTACCTAGACTATAACTGTTTTCACAAACATTGCATTTTTCCCACCATCAAACTTTTTATTTGATTCACACTACTTGCTTACTTGCTTACATTACTTGTTATTTGACATAATATATGCAATGTTGCTTACATTGTCCCCTTACGTATATTTTTTTTTGGCAAATTTTTTTTATTTTTTTATATAACGTTATTTAATAAAATACTAGAATTCTCTTAAGACATTGTAAGTGACACAATTGTCTTCTTTGAAAACTCTTAATGTATTGTTTACTTTATGGTATGGATATTCCCACCCCCTTTAATAATTAATTGGTTGTACAATTAGTTTCACATATTCTATTTTTTTAACATCCTCGATATACTGTTTTCTTAATATGTGCTTGTTTTAGCCATTTGGTATTAATTCTCCTTCATAATTAGTTGTTTGTACAATTAATTCACCTATCTCGTTTAACATCCTTGATATATTGTTTCTTGAGATATGCCTCTTTCAATTATTCGTATTTGGTCTCTCATTTGCATCGATTAATCGTACAGATGGCTCTCTATAGCCTTCTGGTTCATGATCTATTAGAACAAATGAATCTCTACATTCAATTTGTTGATCAAATAGTCCTTTACGTTCATTTCCTTTAATTGTTACTACATTTGTACGGATATTCTTGATACTTTATGATTTATTGTTTTGTTATTTTTGCTACTTAAAATCATTTATAAAGCTTATAAATGTGAGTGTTATTATTTTATCCTTGCAAAATTTTGTTCATATTGAGTTAGATTCTTCTTTTCATGAAATTTGGTTTGGTTTTCCTTTCGTTTGCATTGATCGATGATCATTTGCTTCCTTTCATAAATATATTTCATCTCTCATTTTAGCATTCTATGTTCATACATCATTGTACCCAAAAAAACAATCTTTATACTCGATATAGCCTTTTTACATTGACAAGTACTCCCTTTGGAGATTAGTATTCTTTCATTCACATTTATCATTTTATTCCTCGACCTTGATTTGTAATGTTACTCGATATGTACTTCTTTGATCATCAGTACAACTCGGTAGTTATCAGTTTTCGTATGTCTTCTTATTAGTACATATATTCTATCCATTTTTTAAAGGATTCTCAGAACATTTAATCCGTACTTACATACACGTTGCATACATTTTATATTTCGCCTTTTATTTTATTTAGTATTCGTTGTTGTCCTATTCGATTAGTTTATTAAACCCTTCGAAGGCGTTTTGACATATAACCTACGCTAAAGATTTGGAGACACCACCTATACGGTACAAGGTGCATTATGTTTATCGACCACCAGAGCGAGCAAACCATACCGACTATGGAGGATACATTACGAGCTCGACCGCAAAAGCAATTGGAATACTAATCCATGTTAGTAGGATTTTCTTGCAACATCAGTTACTGTATCGGCAACAAGGCCCCACCGTTCAAGACACTTTACGACCAAGAGTGTCAATCACCTATCTGCTAGACCAAGGTTAGGTAGCCAACTCACTGGCTCCGAAACTTAACCGTGAAACGACTAAGAAGATCATTCGGATACGCAACAAAATACGGACTGCTCGTAATCACCGACAGAGTTTTGCAGATGTGAGGATACGTTTTGACAAACGGGGAAAGCCGAACCCGCATCATATTGGACCCTCCAATTTTTTTGCTTAAGTGGGAAACGTCGCTTATGACTCGAACTTCTAAATCAACTAAGCCGAGTTCACAGTACCCTTCATGTGTCGAACCTGAAGAAGTGTTTTCTGACGAAACACTTCTTATCCTGTTAGATGAAATCCAAATCGACGACAAGCCTCATCTCATTGAAGAACCAGTCAAAATCATGGACCGCGAGGTCGAACGTCTGAAACAAATTCGTTTCCCAATTGTTAAGGTATGATGAAATTCAAGAAGAGGTCCCGAACTTACTTGGGAACATAAGGATCAATTTCAGAAGAAATATCCGCCGCTAATTGCTAATTTTGCACCCTCAACGAATGCCACAACTTAAGCTTTGAGACGAAGCTAATTTAACGGGGAAAGGATGCCACACCCCGTAAATTTCAGGTCATTATTTTAAACCTTTTTGTTCACTATTTTGACTTTTATAAGTTACGTTTAAAATTTAACATAAAACCGGGAAGTTATCCCGCGTAAAACTCAAAAACGTTATCGGTTGCGTTTCGACGTCGATCTGAGTTTAGTCTATTCATAAAATACCTAATTTGATCATTCAATAGTGTTACATAGGTTACGTACACTTACGTTTGCGATTTTTATGTTTTTCGAGTACATTTTACGTTTTTAGTGTTTTATGTCAAACGGAACCACGTAATCCACCACCTTTACATGTAAACCCAAGACATCACCCATTATGCTACCTAGTACCAAAATTTCGAAAATAAGCTTCCCTCTCCTCATCCAAAAATTCGGTTCACTCTTAAATAAAAGAATGAGCATCTTATTTTGAATCTTTCATGCATGTGTTGTGTAAGTATGTAAAAATGACATCCCATGGTGTCATTTTCCCCATGTACCCTTGTGGTAGACAACACATGTGGGCTTGTCTAATACTTACACCTTTGGTTCTTGTTTGCTAGTAAACTTTTAACCATGTGTGCACATGTTTCTTCCTTGCTAGCAAAGTAGCTTATGGTCCCCTCATTTGGTCCCTACAAACCCACGACACTACTATAAACTTTGGGAAGATAATTTCTTCTTATGGCTTGACTAGTCCACATGTTCCTAACCCTACACCTTTGTCTTATCCTATAAATACTAACACATTCTCATTCCTAGGGTTTACTCTTATTTACAAACAAGAAAAAGTCACCATCATTTCTCCTACTTCTTGTCTAACTCACGGCATAAAATCAAGACCCACAAGGGTCCATTACTTTCATTTTTCTCTTGATTCTATTCATACTAGGGTTGATATTAAGGGTTTCCAAGGTGGTTCAATTTATTGGTTCAAATATTTCAAGGTTTAATCAAGATTTTCAAAGTTAGGCTTTCAACTAATTTTTAGGGGTTTTGCAAGATCTTGATTTTTTTATAGATCTTGTTTCCTTTTACTTGTTCTTCATCTTTTGTAAGCTCTCTTGATCTTCTTTCTTTGATTTTTTGTGTTGTTTATGTTCTTGCATAAAGATCCATTACATCCATGTGTTTGTGATATACTTTTATAAACAAATCAAGTGGGTTTTATAAAATACATAAAGATGCATTGAATAGTGAGTTAATAAGTTGATGGAGATGGGATTAGGATGTTATTAATGGTGGTTTTATTGTTGGTTTAGTTGTGAATGGAGATTAGGATAGATTAGGCACTATTGTGAAGTTGAGGTTGATTTTTGAAAGTGGTTTGGTTAAGTGTTGAATCTGTCCGAAATCTATAATAGTATTAAATGGTGTTTAAAAATGTTTTAAGATGTTAAAACTCTAAGATTATGATAATAGATGTCCGGAAATTCTGAACTTTCCTAAAAAGGAAACTTTTCAAAAATAGTAACTTTTCGAAAAAGGTAATTTTTCGTAAGAACGGCATAACGTAATGATGAACTTTATACTTTCGTAAAGTCATGTTTTTGTTAAATAAACTAAAACACAAACACACATGGATGTACTTTCTCTTATAAGCATTTCGTACAATGTTTCGTATATTTCTCGTTTTTCTAAGACGCGTCATTTCTTTAGGTCGTGGCTAGGTATGTGTAATCATTCTCCTCTTACTTGATTATCTTACACTCATCGTGATAAAGGTTAGTTCCATGGCCCCTATTTTACTTGTTTTGAACTATTTTGGGGGAGAATACATGCTCGTTTACATACTCGTTTACAAACTTGTTTACATACTCGTTTTCATACTCATTTACAAACTCATTCTCGTTTATATACTTGATTCGTAACTCGTTTACATACACGTTTACAAGCTGGTTTACATACTCGTTTTCATACTCATCTACATATCTCGCGGAGGGATACATTGCTCATTTTACAAAAGGACGCAAGTACAACACTTTTGACAGTTTGCAATAATTATACGTAGCGTGCCTAAGTACCAATAACCCACACTGCCCATTATCATGAACTGTTAATTACATTGTGGAAGCGCGAGTGTTATAAATAGATCTATTTAGGATTGACATCCCCGTTCGGGTGAGTAGCTCTCACTAGTTCGGCGGATTAAACTAACGAACGTATACCATGTCGGATTTAGGATGTTACGGGTTGACATCTACACGGGGCATACATTGGCATTAATTTGCATCCATTCATGTCAAGCGTCAGTTTTACGAGCTTAGTGCCATCGTAATTACATTTTAGTGATATTGTATGTGTTACAATGTCCTACACTTTGAAATCTTGTGGTCCATACTACTTTGTTGAACATCACTGGTTGTTAAACATTTTTTTCATGATACTATGGTTAAAGCAATAGACTATACTCTTTTGGTTCTACATTTATACTTACATTTTTGTGACTATTAAAAAGATTGAAATGGTCATACACACTTTATAAATCTTTGATCTAACATTTATACTTACAAAAATATATGAACTTACCAACTTTATGTTGACACTTTTTAGCATGTATTTTCTCAGGTGAATAGGATGCTTGGCATATCTGTTGTAGGGGTGAGCAAACTGACCGAAAACCGACCCGACCCGACAAACCAAGCCGAACCGAGCCGAACCTAGCTTATTCGGTTCGGTTATAGGTTTTGGATATCTTTTTGGGTTTAGTCGGTTCGGTTCGGCTCAAACCCGACATTTTAGTTGGTTTGAACCACTAAACTGAACCGAGCCGAACCGAGCTTATTTGGTTCAGTTTCGGTTTATATAGGGTTCATTCGGTTCGGTTCTTGGTTTCCAAAAATCCTTAACTCGGTTTTGGTTTCGGGTCGGTTTTTCTCGGTTCGGGTCAGTTTCGACCCGATGCTCACCCCTAATCTGATGTGCATTGGAGTTTAAATTTTACAAAGATTACTTTTCAAACGACTTATTTAGAGGTCGTTCACATCTTGTGCAATGGTATTATGAAGTAACGCTCTCGAACATTATTCCATTGCGACCCAATTTAGGGGTGATACAGGTAAGATCTTTAATGTTACCGAAGTTTAGATGTGCGAGTTTGCAGTGCCATAACCATGACTTTGTTGAAGTGGCTTTCGATAGAAGACAAATAGGTGAAGAAGCGTCCATATCTGAAATGGAGATAGTATACAAATTGGATTCATGAGCTCCTGTAAGCAAATCATCTCCTTCTAGATTTTGCACATAGCATGTATTGGAACAAAATCAACTTCTAAAGCATTGTCACAGATTTGTCCTACACTAAAGAGGTTGTGTCCTAGGCCTTCAACATAATATACATGACAAACAGTGATATTGTGTTAGCCACAAAATATTGAGTCGAACAAGGAAGTTCGTTCATTAATTATATTAGGTCTCGGTCATTAATTAATTATACATTGTAATAGGCTAGACGGGTAAACGGGTTCTTTGTTTAATCTAATCGGTCACGTGTATCGGGCGAAAGCCCAAGTAATCCCAAGCCCGGCCCGTAGAAACACCAAGGCATGAAAGCCTTTTGGTTTTAACTATGAATATCCCTCTCCAAGGATGGAGAGGGTGTTGATTCATTTGTAAGATTTCATTTGTTTAATCAACCATTCTCATTTTTCTCTCTTTATTTCTCTCTCTAACTTCTCTCTAAAATTCTTCTTATTATCTTCTCATCTATATTTCTTGTATCAATGGTGAAGTGAAGGTGATATTGGGTTACCGACATTTGGTATCACTCGCCACGGGTGGGTTTAGTGGTTTCGTTGTGGTATTTTTGTGCTTAATGGTTCGGCTTATTGAGCTTATTAACATTTGGCTTATTTTTTTAACGTTCATTTTTGTTAAAAACTTATTAGTTTCTTGCTTAAAAAATAATTTAACTACTTTTATTTTACACATATTTTGGGCTTATATCAGTCATAGTAGTTTATCAAATAACAAGAGTTATACTTTGGGCTTATTTTACAAATCGTGACGTTTACCTTTGTTTTGTCACCTTTGTTATGTATGAATTTTGTCTTGTTTTTCATTTTGTCTCTTCGTCAGATTAGCCTTGTGGCTTCATTTTTTCTTTAGCTTATTATTAAGTCCTTGTTTTTGCTTAGTTTCGTGGCTTATTGTGGTTATATCAAGCTTATTACAAGCTTATTGTTGGGTTATTTTTGGTGGTACTTGGCTGAAATCGAAGAGAAAAAAAGACGTGCATTCAAGGTGTTTGATATTTGGTCTCAACCGATCTAGTTTTTCAAACCACCGATCTAGTTTGTTTCTCAAAATCAACCGATCTAGAACTCATTGAAGACCCGAACTAGTGCACCGAACGAGTTCAACCGATCTAGAAAACACCTTAAGGAACCGAACTAGCTCATTCTTGTGTGAACCGAACGAGTATCAAACCAAGTGGAACCGAACTAGCAAAGTTTAAATCAACCGATCTAGTCTTTTTTATATACGAACCGAACTAGTTGTTTTACTTGAGAACCGAACGAGTCAATCTCTTATAAGCAACCGAACTAAAATCACACGTTTAAGTAATTTTTGTGTTTTCGGTTTCGAGTGTCGTTTAACTACGAGACGTTTAACTTATACCATCGTGATCGTGAACTCGTTTCGATCAACGTGGTGTATTTAGTTTTTACCGACGATAACCGTACGACTCCGCGAGATCAAATTCATATTCGGTGTATTTTTTATAAATCTTCAAACGAAAAAGATGATACAGAATGGAGGGAATTGTTGCATTTATTGGTCATAATTCGACTTTTACATGTTAGGCCCCTGGACTTTATAACCAATTCTCAATTCATCCTTTGTTGGCTTAATAACCCTCTTTGTTGCAACAACTTTACACCGTTTGTCCTTAATTGTTTCAAAACAGCCCGTTAGTCATCCAAAGTGAATCATTTGTGCACCGTTTGTCCCTATTTGAGATTTAATCAACCGTTAATCATTTCAAGCTCAAAATTTGTCCACCGATCATCGTTTTAGCTCAACAATTCGTTAACAAAAGTTCACGTACTTCAACGACAACAATGATTTCAACATCAATTCATTTTTGTTTTACGGTTTCTTCTTGATTTTGTAAAATCCCGCGAAAGATACGATTCTTTTCTCGGTTTTAATCAAAGATTTGTAAAATCCCGTGAACGTTAATTGATTTCAATCCACAACAACAATCACTTTACCTGCTTAAGATCCTACAAATCATTTTCACTTCACAATTCACGGTAAAATGGAAACGAAAGATACTTTATCTTCGTGTTCGTATTCAGATGAACAAGACATGCAACAAATGCTAAAACAAGCAAAGATCTTGAAAGGTAGTTGCCTAAACGGTCTTAGTGCACTTAAATCAAATTTCACACGGAAACTTGAACAAGGCATCACTAAAAGTGAATTTGAACGTGCATTTAGTCATATTTTTGGTGAAGATGTTGACACATTCACAAGAACGTTCTCTCAGAACATGGATACACTGGAACAACAACTTACCAAAGAAACTATTCTTGAGTCCAACTGCCAGAATGCCTTTAGAGTGCTCAAGACACAATTTGAGAAAATTTTCAGCTCCGTGCTAATAAAGCCTTCAAGTTTAGATGGTATGTATGCAAGAAAGGACTTTCACGCATATACTAGCATGGAACCTCAACTCTTCAAAGAAATAATACTCAAAAACTTTGATTTCATTGAAGATTATATGCTCAAAACAATCATTCATGCACAAACGATTCAGAAAAGGTTGGATGACAAAAAGTTGCAGATTCAAGAATGCACAGTTCAAGAAGTTAAAGCATTGGATGCTATTTCAGAAGACAAAGCAAAAAAGAGTTGCATGGTATCTTTTCGAAAACTTCATTCACACCTCAAGCATCTTTCACACGACAACTTAAAAGGAACTCGAATCGAGTCTGGATTCAAACGTGCATTTGCAACACTCTTTGGTCAAGATGTTGAAACTTTTATAGGCACAATGTTCCTAAACCAACCCGAATTCAATAATGAAGGTGAGGTTGACCAGAATGCTGAATAATGTCATGACACATGTCCTTTGCCTGCTACATTAACTTATAACCAGACAACTAAACTCTCAATGCTCAATCTCTTGAATCTGAATAATCATTCGTACTCAAATTGACAGTTGCCCCAATTTCAAAAAGATTTTTCAAGAATGGAAGTACATTGTGTTAATCTTGAACTCAAATATCAAAATCAAGTTTTAAAAGAAGGGCAACATGGTCAATTTTCAAAAGTAAAAAGTAATGAAGCCAAGGTTAAACATGACATAAATGTAATTAAAACAATAAACATCGAATTGGAACATAAAGTGGCTAAGTTACTTAAGGAAAATAAGACTTTGAAAAAGCATTACAAAGAAATGTATGATTCTATCAAGACAACGAGAGCTAGGAACATAGCACACACAACTTCTTTGATTGCAAAAAATGATGACTTCAAAGCTCAACTTCAGGAAAAAGGATTTGCAATTGCAGCATTAAAAAAAGAGTTAAGGAAATTAACAGGAAATAGTGTTAATACTAAGTTTTCAAAATCGTCAATCTTAGAGAAACCGGCTATACAACCACATAGAAACCAATCAGTTGTTAGACAACTGACTACGTTTAAGTCTGAACGACCTAGATTTTCAAAGCAACGGTTTGCCTCCCAAGTTGATGTCAATAACGATTTGTCAAAACCAGTTACTACACATTATTTGCCTAAGGAAAGAGAATCTGCTGTTGATAAACTTCCATCACATGATTGTACCTAGGCTCATCTAGGTTATAGCTCAATGGACATGGTTTCATAAAACACTACTAGAGGAACTTAGAAAAAGATACAAGAAAGCAGTAGGAATTCAGAACCTAGTGTGATGCCCTCTGCTAGATCACAAAGCACAACTAATGGTAGCAATCCAACACCTAGCATCAATAACCAAAAGTCTAGGAATTGGCCTAAGAGTAGTTGCGTCACGACAAAGACTGTGCCCATAGCAGAACACTCTAGGAATTCAAGAAGTTTTTCTGACTCCAAACATTTTGTTTGCTCAACATGTCAGAAATGTGTCTTTAATGCCAATCATGATTCTTGTGTAACAAAATTCCTGAATGAAGTCAACTCACGGTTGCCTAGTTCCATCACTAAGACAACACGAGATACAAACCCGTAGAGCAAACAAGTGTTGCAAAGAAACCAGAAAGACAGATCCCAAAAGATCACAAAAGAATGGGTCTTCAATCAAAAAAGACTTCCATTGTGCCATAAAAAACAAAGCTCCTAGATCTTGTCTTAGGTGGAAACCGACGGGTAAAATTTTCAAGACAGTTGGTCTTAAGTGGATTCCTACTGGTAAGATATTTACATCTAGCACAACCAAGGTTGATTGTGAACCCCAAAATGGTTCAAATGACGATATCACTAACCAGTATGAATGCAAACAAACTCTTGATGTCAGTGCAGGTACACTTAACATACATGCAGGTACATCTTTAAATCCTACAAAGGAAGGACTTCGAGTTTGGTTGCAAAAATAATAGATATAGAGTGAGATAGATCAGATAGAATCATAGGAGACAGCGACGATCTAGAGGAACCTAGGATGTCCCATCTAGAGATGCCATTTATCTAGCCACTTTGAGTCTGTTCACAAACAGTTCAGGCCTCGCTCTCCACGTCAAATGACTTATGATCATAACAGTTCAGAACTCGGAATTCATGACCACAGCAATGAACTGTCAAGTTCAAAGCTGGTTCCAAAAGTTGTTCCTCCAGCAGACAAGACAGCTACATCACGACAAGAGTGGGGCTATTACTATTTTTACCATCAATAACAATGTTGAGGTTCAAACATGTAAATATTTTTTATAAACAAAATACAAAAATATAAAATTTCAAAAAGAAAATACAAAATCAAAAAATCAGAAAATGTTTCAAAAAATATTCTTCTCGACATGTCTCTTGGAGACGATAAATCATTTTACGTACTAGAAATTGTTGATTAATATCGACACGGGGCGTGTATGAGTTCGAGCAGGAGTTTCAAATGCTTTCAAAAACATGTCATTTCTAATTTTTCTAATGGTTATGTGCAAATATCAGTACGTAACCCGGACTTCAAATAATAGGAAAGTTTATTTAAAGCTAACTTATCCTAACAACGAGAAAATTCATCGTTTTCTCGGTCTGAGCTCGTTTTACAAGACATCAAAGTTTTAGCTAAAGAAAAAGGATAGTGTACGCATAAGGTGCGTTACCATAGAGTTGGAAGAGAAGTCTTCTAACATGATAATTTTTCAAAATGTTAGAACACAATTTTTCAAGAATTTCTCACTGACAAATTCTTAATCTTTCAAAAAATTTGTGTGTTCACACTCATCTTTCAAGGGGGGAGTTTTTGAAAAAACAAAGTTTAAGAGTTTGGGATACATCATCTCATCGACCATTCTTATGTATTAAACCATTCCACAATAAGTCTCTTAATAACACAACGATAATAATGACAATTAAATAGAAGGATAGTTATAAGATGACTAAAGTGTTCAGGTCCTCACTTTTATATTCATTTTACACTTGGTTTCATGGTTTTGGTTGTCAAAACATATGTAAAATTGAGGGAGAAGTTCATGTTCCTTGTAATTCATGCTATGTAAAAGTTTTCCCATTGGTATTTCAAGACTAATTTAATCACAAAAAGTAATTTAAAAAACTAAGTGAATTGTATTTAAATTAAGGGAGAAATGTATTTAAAATGTGATCTTGGAATATAATAAGTGGATTCTGATCGACTCAATGTGCTTGATACTCTTCGAATGGTTTATGGTTACGATCTCATCCCTACAACATCTTATTCATGACGTTTCTGAAGTCTTAAGGTGGTAAGGTTAGGTATTTGTTATGATCCAACCAAACCGGAGGGATCACCTAGGACACTCCATTGTAAAAATAGCTGTACCTTAGGTAATGATAGGAGTGAAGGATGTATTAGGGAAGAAGGCCGACTAATATTGAGCTAACACTGAAACATTCATCAACAAGGTGTTTGTAATGATGTCTTGTGTAAGCATTACAACGGGTTGAAGTATTAAAATCGAAATGTATGATAAAGGGGAAAAGGAAATAAGCCTCAACACAATTAGGCAGAAACCGGGTCATTACATGATGCTGTCAGAATCACAATTTGATTGCTGACTATTATAAGGACGACTTCATGGACCCATGTGATGCAATGCTCAACCACATCCCCGGCCTTTCGTGTTTTCTCTCATAAGAAACGTGTCTCTGTGTCACGGTAGTTTCTCTGACTTCGATATGACTTTCTCACTCCGAGTGAGTTATGATGATGTATTTGGTGGCAGTCTGCTCCAGCCGTCGTTTTCGATATTCACCTTTAGCGCTCTATGAGTGTCTATGAGCCATGTGATGTATTGCTCTTTATATTCGCTGTAGGTCACTGGCCAGGTACACTTTCTACGGGGGGGTTCTGCTAATGTTCACATCTTTGAAGGGTTCTTGTGGCGTCGCTGGTGCATGGGGTGGCGGACTGTTCCTGCAGTGGGTGTAGGTGGGGTGCGGAGTGCGCCGTCATGGCGAGGGGGGCCATACGGGGGGTGTAGGGCGGGCGGGGCTCGGGAGGGCGCACCGGTTTTTTTTTCTTCTTCTTTTTTTTTTTTTCTTCCACCTTTTTTTTTCCCCTTTTTCTTTTTTTTAACCCCCTTTTCCCTTTACTTCTTTTTCCTTTTACTTTTCTTTTCTTTTTTTTTTTCCCGTTGTTTCTTACATTGAAGATGGAAATCCTGCTTGAGCCAACATCAAACAAGCTCTTGGTAGGTGACTTGCGAGATTCTTTATGAATCAAACTTGTGTCATTGGGAAAGATAACCAATGGTGCGATTCAATGTGATCAAACTTGTTCCAGGAAAGTTCAAATTGATGGCTTAATCAGAAAGATAGTAACTATCTGATTCACTCGTATCGTGTTGTCTGCTTTGAGACGTTCTGGTATTGAGAACTAGCACAGCTGGCAAATTAATTACATATGTGTTAGAAGATCCTACGCTTTGAGCTGGAAACCCTTTCAAGGAGATTCTTTGGAATCTACCTGATCTAACAGGTACAATATTTTTACTTTTAAAACGGTCTACCCGGACCGGAGCGTTAATTCTAACCAAATCCGGACGTATGACATAAGCCATATCGTCCACCCGCTTGATTGCTAACTGTTTTATTTCAGGAAACATATGATGACGATGGTGATGGGCTCATTCTAGCTGAGTCGGATTCATAACCACATGCTTTGCTCAAACTACAAGCATTTCTTATAAGCATCAAGATTCAAGAATCATGAAAGCTCAAGAATTAAAGACAAAGACTTCCGCACAAACTCTGATATACAAGATCTTCTTTCAAAGATATCAAGTCTATCAAGGGAGATTGTTAGCAAGCTTTCAAGATGATGCAAAGTATGAGCATGTTGGTCAAGACACAAGATCGCAAGGTGGCAAAGACGATCAAGACGGAAGGATAAAGATTTTAAAGTCTCCGGTACGAAATAGGACAAAGTCAAAAGACAATGACAAAGGCTAAAGATCAAAGATCACAAAGCATGAAGGAACAAGCCTACAACGTAGACAGAGACAAAGATCACAAGAGCTCAACGACAAAAGCAATCTCATTGATCTCACGAAGGAGTGTCACAATGAACTTACTTCGGGGGAGATTGTTAGCCATAAAATATTGAGTCGAATAAGGAAGTTCGTTCATTAATTATATTAGGTCTCAGTCATTAATTAATTATACGTTGTAATAGGCTAGACGGGTAAACGGGCTCTTTGTTTAATCTAATCGGTCACGTGTATCGGGCGAAAGCCCAAGTAATCCCAAGCCCGGCCCATAGAAACACCAATGCATGAAAGCCTTTTGTTTTTAACTATAAATACCCCTCTCCAAGGATGGAGAGGGTGTTGATTCATTTGTAAGATTTCATTTGTTTAATCAACCATTCTCATTTTTCTCTCTTTATTTCTCTCTCTAACTTCTCTCTAAAATTCTTCTTATTATCTTCTCATCTATATTTCTTGTATCAATGGTGAAGTGATGGTGATATTGGGTTACCGACATATTGCCTTGTATATAATCGCCATAGCCTGTGATTGCTGCAAAGTGATCGTTTCTAAAGCGGAATGTGCCCATGAATTTCTCAATGAAATTTTTTAGCAGTGAATGATCACCAGTCATATATTTTGAATAGCAACTATCAACAATCCACATAACGATTTGAACTACCTGTAACACATGAAGAAACCACATATGGACAAGTGGTCGTTTTGGCTACCCATTTTTT
>BQNB010026655.1:0-54632 GCA_026074375.1 Tanacetum coccineum | reverse complement strand
ATAGCCCGTGTAGCTTCTTGTGAATGTCATTCGTTGACAAGTTACGGGACAATGTCATTCTTGGGCCCGTTTTCATGACCATGTGCGATTCCTTCAAACTTCTAGCAAAGCTTGCTGTTACTCTTTTCATTTTGATTTTCTTGATTTTAGTTTTGTGTATGTGTATGTATACAAGAGATAAGAATACAATGACCCTAGGCCCTTTATTTATAGTGTGGAAAACTTAGAGAGCAAGTTAGACAAGGATTAGGATACCCTAATCCTTCATCCGGTTGGCCCAATCCCAAAGGGATTCTAAAACCATCTTTGATCTCTTTAATTCCATCTATAGTCCTTTCCTTTAATTAGTTAACAGTCGTTAGTCATTCTCCGTTAAATACTAACGGTTGTTATATGTTTTGTGCATTTAATAATTAAATATAACATTTTATAAATAATTATTAAACATTTACTCTTCATACGTAAAGTGTGCAATCCCGTGATCTCGAGTTCGATCCTAACACACATCTACTAATTTATGTCCATAAACTAACAGCTCCCACTTGGACATATCTTAATAGTGTGATCACATCGGTTAGCGTCTAGCAACACGCCGATGCCTCTAGTACAATCTCGAGTAAGGTCTCCTGGACAAAACCTTTTAATGATTCATCATTATTATTATCCTTTTGTTTCTAATACAATATTAATAAAAGGAAATGGATCATTATACCATTCCTTAATAAATCTGATGTCTGTTTCTCTCGTTTATATCTGATTGAGCAAGATTACCTAAATCTTCTGAACGTATCTCATAAAGATCTTAGGTGTGTCCCACACAACATCTTACCAATCCCACTAGGGGAACCAGCTAGTAATTAAACATCAAAACGAATTTGAAGGAAAAACAAATCCCCTTAATTGACTACAAGCAAAAATTCTTATGAATTTTGCAACACTTTTCTTAAAACACTCCGTATAACTACCAGATATGTATAACGTTAATTGCTTCACAGAAATGCAAGAACTAGATCCAATACAGATTTCCTGTATCTCAAGTCTGAGGATAACTAATATTCTGATTTACATAATAGGACAAGAACCATAAAGTACAATCAATATATATAGGGATAAGTTCCTATATCTCGAATTCATTGAATATCATCTAAATTGGCAACGAAATCAATCAATATACTTTCAAGTATAGTCCGACCATAATTTTAGATTTCCTAATTTTAATAATATCCCATAATGCATTAATTGACTACGGACATTTAGAATAATTCAATATTCAAAGTAATAAAAACATGCAAATTAGGAATACAAAGATTAAATCAAGAAATAAACATAACCAATATATTATTTCATCAAAGTAATAAAGTTAACAATATCCTTTATTCGAAATACTAATCACAGGTATGCATGAAAACTACTAAGCAAATTGAAGTCCAATTCCCATGGCAAAGATCATCTAACCTTTCCTCTAAGTCAAGCCTTATGAAAGGATCAGCTAAGTTATCACTGTGTGTACTTTTTAATATTTGATTCGACCACACTCTCGACTTGTCTCGAACGTAGTGATATCTTCGTAAAAAATTATCTGGCGCCCTTTTCCATAACTCCAAGAATCATGTCCGAAATATGATTGCAGCAGAATTGTCACAATACATATTAAATAGGCATTTGTTATTGACGGCATCACTCAAGATCCTAACAAAATTTCCTAATCCAAACAGCTACTAAGCAGCTTCTAAAAGCACCAGTGTATTCACTTGTGTTGCAGACATTGCAATTGTTTTCTGCTTCTTGCTCTTTTCCAGTCGACTGCTCATTCCCTTACGACAAAGACATAACGCCGGCTGAGACCTTCGTATCATCCTTATCACTTTTGCCAGGACGCAATCACAGAACCCTGGAACATTAAGTTTTTGTATCTGGATTTCCCTCACTATCACTAAAAACAATCTTCTCGTGTTCCTCAGATACTACAGAAGAATTTTTAACACCATAAACAGCAGCCCACCCATGGAGCTTCCCTGGGATTTCTGTTGATATCGAGCTACTGACCAAGTTTTGAGCAAACGCCACAATCTGGCCTTGTGCATCTACAGCATACATAATATGATCCTATAGCCGAAGCATAAGTACTTTCTTCTTGTAATCCACCTCATCAGAGTAGAAGCACACATCTCAATACTTAATTCATTTTTACTTCCATTAGGCAAATAACCTTTTCTTAGAGTTTATGACATATTGAATTTCTTCAATTATTTGTCTATGAGAGCACTTTGAACTAAGTCCAATTAACCGCTTGATCTATCCAATAGATTTTAATTCGCCAGAATGTATCAGTTTCTCCCTAAATCCTTCATAGAAAAACACTTTCAAAGATTAATCCTTAACCTTCCTTAAGTCTTGGAAATTTTGTTTCCCATGATTAATTAGTCATCAACATATAGATCAAGAAACGACATTACTATACTCCCCTTATTCCACTAGCTTTGGGCCGATATACACATGGGCTCATCACGATTTTGAGAAATCAAAACTTCTAGATATTTCTTCATCAAATCGTTTATTTTTTCATTGACGTGATGCTTGCTTCAAAAACCATAAATAGATTTCTTTGAATTGCATACACGCTTTGGATATTTTGGATTAACATACCCTTTCAGGTTTTCTGCCATATAGATGTCTTCATCTAAGCGAAACCATATCAAGAATGCAGTTTTAACATCCATTCTGCAAATCTCATTATCAATAGGTATGCTAGCTATAGCTATTATTTAATCCTAATAGCTCTAAGATGTACTGCTACAGGAGAAAAATCTCCTCATTAGTCAATCCCATAGTTTTATGTGCAGCCTTTAGCTATTAATTAGACGAGCCTTTATAGGTTGTACTTCATTCACCCCTCCAAGGCATGTTCTTCTTCTTGAATCGCCACTACGCTCCTTACTACTATAGCATGGGAGGAGAGATTCCTATTTCAATCCAGACATCATTAACTTTCATGTGAGTTCATTTCCTCATTTCATTTGTACCTTGCCATATTACCTATAAGGGCAAGCAATGCAACCCGCTTTATAATTAGCATGTTGCCCCCAAGATATCCCCTACAACAGTCCATCTATCAACCTCTATGTTTAGATTTAGACGGTGTTGGGTGCACTTTTATTCCTTTTTTAGATCGTACGGATAGAATTAATTCCGGTGGAGACTCGACTTTTTCAGTTCTAGCCTGACTGGAATTTTCGCTATTGTATTCCAGAAGGTAATGTATCCTATGATCATCTTCCCAGATCACAATCCTCCCACTGAATCTTAAGAATATGAATCTCTTCAAGAAATATTCTCCATATCTATAACAATTACTTTGTTTTATGTAGGTGGAAAATAAAAGTAGTAACCCATATTTCCTTAAGGGTCTCCTATAAAGATACACTTTAAATATCTTGTTGATATGAGTTATCATCTGAGTCACGTTTCACACATACGCCTCGTCAACCCCAGACCATTTAAATAAGACAAATTCGGTACCTTGGCCATAGCCATATTTTCATATGTTGTCTTTTTAATAACCTTCTTCGTGGGAACCCATATATTAGAATACGATACTCAGATTCTAAGGCAAATCCCAAAAAGATAATGTAGAGGGTTTTAAGAATAAACAAAATTAACTAGACAACCATTTTAAAGGGTTTTAAAACCGAAAAGCAAAGTAATTAGGATCTCATACATAGTGATTGTGTGAATTTCATGCAATCCTTCCACTAGGTACATAATAAAAGTCATTACTTTTATTGAAGATGCTATCTAATATTGTATGTCTATCTATTGCATGCTAAACAAGAAGCTCTAGATAAATATGATTTTTTTAAAATTTATATAAACAAAATGTAGAACTTCAAAGATAAGATTTAATAAAAGTATTGCGTACTGATAGAGGTGGTGAGTATTATGATCCAGTTTATTTTCAATCAACTGGTATAATACATCAAACCACGGCTCCTTACACACCAACCCCATGACAAAGGGGTTGTCTGAAAGAAGAATAATACTTTAAAGGAATGGTGAATTCCATGTTATCCTATTTTGGTGACTATAAGTGAAGTTTTTGTTGAGGCTATGTTGACTAGCCTGTTATAATAGAATGCGGGATAACTCAAACAAAAAAATTAACCTAAAACCCCAAATGAATTTGGACCAAGAAGGTACAAAATTTTACGTTATTTGTGGTTTTGGGGCTGGTAGAGGCGTTTGTAAGGCTAACTGAACCTAAACATAAAAATTCCTGGGTGAAAGGTATAGATTCGTATCTTCATTGGTATTCGAGCATTCAAGTGTAGAATAGGTTTTATGTTATAGAACCTAAAGATTATGTTGGTCTGAACCTCTAAAATAGAGTCAATAGATCTATGTTAGATTAAGAACGGTTTACGTCTAAAACCAAGACCAAGAGTATTGATTCAACCATCTCAAGATAAAGAATAGCAAAAGATGAGGTTGAAGGTACTAGATGATGTACCTGGTCCATCTGTTCCTAAATAAGCACTAAATACAATAAAACTAAGTCTTTTGGGTCCGATTTTATCAACTTTTATTTTTGTTGAAGGAACAAGAGTTAAGACTTTATCTCAACGTGAATATTTTTCATTATTGAGAGGATCCAAGGGGAACCTTGAGTGAAGCAAGGGATTCCTAGTGATGTTGCTTTTTGGAAAGAAGCAGATCAAAGTGAAATTGATTCCATCATGGCATAATGATGACGTAGGAAATTATCTGATTTGCCTTCCCTGGATGCAAAGCTTTAGGTGTTAATTGTAAATGGAATCCTAAAAAGGAAGATGAAAGTTAACGAATCATATATAAATATAAAGCCATATTGGTAATCCAAGGCTTTAGACACAATTGAGTAAATGACATCTTTGATACTTATGCTCCTGTTGCATGGCAAACAGGATTTCAACTATAGATTGTTGCATAGCTCTTTCTTGGCAGCTATAACCTGATTTAGTTATTCACACAAATGGATGTGAAAACTCCATTCTTAAATATGGTGATTTTAGAATGAGAAATTTACATGAAAACAACTGAAAGGTTTGTGATGCCGGACAAGAAAAGCAGAGGAATATAAATGTAAAGAAATCATTGTGATGGTCTGAAACAAGCACCAAAACAATAAGTCCATCAATAGTTTAATAATGTGGTATTGCGTCAAATTTTTAGTCTTAAAACCAGATCTGACAAGTGTTGTAGAGCAAATTTGATGCTTCTGGTAAAGGAGTAATAATTTGTTTATATGTGGATGACATGTTGATCTTTGGTACTGATCAAGATCAAGTAAATAAGACAAAGGAATTCCTATCATCTAGTTTTGATATGAAAGATCTGGGGGAGGCTGAGGTGATTCTTGGTATTAGAATCAAACGAGGAAACAATGGTATCTCTATTTCTCAATCTCATTATATTGAGAAGATACTGACAAAGTTTAACTTTGCTAATTGTTCTCACTGTTTGTACCCCTTAGATCCTACTGAGAAGTTCTACCTAATAAATCACATAGTGTCTCAGCTAGAATACTCTAGAGCTATTGGATGTCTTATGTATGCCATGATTAGCACTAGACCAGATATAGCTTTTGCTGTAGGAAAGCTTAGTAGGTACACTAGCAATCCTAGTGCTCTACATTGGCAAGCTCTGGGTCGAGTATTTCAGTATTTGAAAGGAACCATGGATTATGGTTTGACTTATAGTGGTTATCCTTCTGTTATAGAAGGTTATTCCGATGCCAGTTGGATTAATAATATGGAGGATCACTCGTCTACGAGTGGTTGGGTATTCCTTCTTGGAGGAGGTGCTATTTCTTGGGCTTCAAAGAAACAGACTTGTATTACAAGCTCAACCATGGAGTCTGAATTTGTGGCTTTGGCTGCAGCTGGTAATGAAGCTGAGTGGCTGAGGAATTTGGTTTATGAAATTCCTTTGTGGCCTAAACCGATGTCTACCATTTCTATCAGATGTGATAGTGCTGCTACCTTGGCTAAGGCTTATAGTCAAGTGTACAATGGCAAGTCTAGACACTTGGGTGTTAGACATAGCATGATTCGTGAGCTTATCATGAATGGTGTGATATCTGTGGAGTTTGTAAAAACTCAATTGAATTTAGCCGACCATTTAACCAAAGGGTTAGCAAGAGATCTCGTACGCAAGGCGGCTATTGGGATGGGTTTAAAGTCCACCTAATTAAATCCTTGTATCAAGATACCCAATTCCCATCTAACGTAATGTTAGATGCTGAATTCAATGAGGAAAGCTTGATATCTTTGGATTGGAACACATAATTACATCATCCCACGGTATGTGTTCAGAACTGCAAGATAAAGGAGGTTGAAATTATATTTCTTAATGGTTTTTTGACAAATTGCATGTGCAGGTGCAAGAGTAAAAAACTACCTATATGAGCATGAAGTTTAGCTGCTTCAAGAAGCTTGGGACTTGGCTTTGATATGCTTATTGAAGGATAGGACACAAGCTAGTAAAACATAGTGTCAAGTAGAACATGTGAATGTGTAAACTGTTGTGTATATTATCTTCATGTATTCACTATGAATAGAAAGAGTTCAATCCTTTAGTGACACTCTGATATTCGAATATTTGGAATGCTAATGTACTAATGTGAAATTCAATCGTCTCGATATTTCATTTATGCATCAGTTTGTTGTTTGTTATGAGTTTGCTTTAAGTTAATCAAGATTACACTTAAATGGGGGAGGATTGTTGGTGATTTTGCGTCACCAATATGATTTAAGTGTAATGGATTGACTTGGTTGACCAATGTGTAATCATGATAAATGTTCAACAAGTCGGGGTTGTGCGGAGTGCACACTTGTATGGCGTTATTATGATTATCATTCGGGGCGAAGCCCCGAGTGACGGGGGTCCGGGGGCAGCGCCCCTGGTAGCAGGGTCCAAGGGGCGGCAGCCCCTGGCAGGGTCCAAGGGGCAGCGCCCCTGGCTGGGGTCGATATGGACTTGTTTTTTGTATAAAGTGCTATGTTAAAAAATGCACTTGGAAATAAAATTCCCGGATATGGACTTGTTTTTTGGCCCCTTTTATTTAACTAATTTGGTAGTTAAATTAACTGCTATGCAGTTATAACTGCAAAATCAGTTTTGGTCATATATATTTTTTACAATCTCTGGTTCTGTTTTCATAACGTCAAAACACATTTTCGTTTCATAATCTGAGTTTTATCCGATTTAAGATTTCGATAGAACCATCGAAATACTTCAATCTGAAAGTGTTTACACGACTCTCAGATTTCTGTGATCATTTTTATACAACAGGTTTTGGCCATAATGTAATTTGTGATAATAAATAATGATTGTCATCAACTAAAGGCAAAACCACAAACATGTTTTTGCAATAGGTTGATGATTATATTGTCCTAGCTAAGTTATGCAAACATGCATATCTAATGTTGTACCACATGCACCACATATGTGATTTAATAACATGTGCGTCACTTATTGTGGTGTGCATATCACCTTTTATAATCACGCCTTTAGTGTTCAATAACTTTCTGAACGATATTGGATTCAATTGATATCATTACAAGAAATTGTACCATTTTAAGAATAAGCCAAAACCAAATATGAGTACTTGGGAGTTTCAATTTCACAAAGGTTTAAAGCAGGGAGAGACCCCCTTTCCCCTTTCTTATTCATTTTGATCATGCAAAGTTTACATCTTAATTTCTTTTAGAAGAGTGTTGAACGCATATCTTTTCATAGGTATTTCTATTGACAATTCTTTGACGATTTCTCACTTATTCTATGCGGATGATGCCGTTTTTTTTGAAAACTGGATGCTTCGAATCTCAACGCTATTGTAAATGTCTTGAAGTACTTTTTCATGACAACGGGCCTCAAGATAAATCTTCACAAAAATGAAATTATGGGGATTGGCATTCGATCAGAAGAGGTCGAGTATGCAGCTAGTGTCTTGGGTTGCTCGATGTTTTCTCCTCCTTTTGTTCATCTTGAAGTTAAAGTAGGCGGTGCTATGACAAGAATTAATTCTTGGGACGAAGTTATATCTAAAGTGTCATCTCGATTATCTAAATGGAAGCTTAAAATTCTTTCCGTTGGAGGTAGGCTCACTTTAAATAAATCGGTTTTGAGCTCTATTCCATTATATCTTATGTCTATCATCAAAGTTCCTATCAAAGTGTTAAATATTATGGAATCGCTTAGAAGAAATTTTTTCAACAAAGTTGAATATTCGGATAGAAAAATGGCATGGATTAGTTGAAAAAAAAAAGTCTTATCTTCTAAAATAATTGGAGGCCTTGGTGTTTCTAGCTTCTTTGCTTTCAACCGCGCTCTTCTTTTTAATTGGATTTGGCGTTTTTTATCCCAAGGTTCTTCGCTATAGTTAAGGTTCATTAAAGTCATTTATGGTGATAAAAAAAATACAACCTGCACATTTAGTAAGAAACCATACGAAAAATCAATCAACAACCAATTTTCAATTGTAACGATGCATTGACAGAACATCAATCCATATGTTGGTATAGATCAATTTAATCTCAAATGAAATCAATCGATTGAGATTCATTCAAAAACCCTAAATCACAAACAATCCCCCAATTCGTAAAACCCTATTGATTGAACATCTTCTAAAAACAAAGATGAACTTTCAAACTCCACAAATTAATCAATCTAAAATCCTGTCTTGCCCTTTTGTTTAATCCTTAGTAACCCCTGAAATTGGGGATTAACATTGATTGATTAATCATCGTATCGATCGGTTAGGCGGTTTCTCATCTTGGTTTTTGTAATTAAGATTTCGAATGGGGTCTACCCTCTTTTAAATCAATTAGACTCCGTTTCCATTTCCGTTTAATCTCGTTGTCATTGAAACCCTGATCTGTTTTTCTTTTCAATATCTTTTTTATCTTGATCTCCCTTCAATCCAAAGATTCTAATGAGGAGTCCTAGATCCAAAGAGGACGACGTTAATCGTATTTCTACTCCTTTATGTTACAAAATTTTCCTGGAAATTTTTCTGCAAAAGAGCTATTTCAATCATGTAAACAATAACGGACATTTGTTGAATATCGTTTATATTATCGCTTCGGAAACGGACTAAAGAAGGTAAACGTTTTGGTTTTGTTCGTACTTTAATCAACGTGTTTTAATAGTTGATCGCTTGGGAACAATTTATTCACAATTTGGGTGGTCAATACAAGCTTCACGCTACTAAGGCAAGATTTTCAAAGAGCTTCTTTGAACAAGGTCAAGGGGCAGAACATAAGAGAGGTTGTTAATTCGCCTCTCCTAATAGTGGGTATTCTGGAGTTCTAATTCATATGTTAATACGCGGTAAAAAATCATAAGTCTGGTTGAATCATGAACTCCCCTGCTCATTGTTCTTAGACGAAGGATGTGTGCGCTCTCCAAAGACTTATCTTCATCCTTAATGGTAGGAATAAAGAATTTCGTCCTTTGTCAATCCTCAAGAACGCTCTTATGAACGAAGGTTTCGTGGAACTTGATGTAAGCTTACTTAGGGAATTGTGGGCTTCTCTTAGAATTTTTACTCTGTGAAATCGAAAGAGGCATCGCATAATGTAGGGTTAGCTTCTTGTTTCTCGGAAATCGCCAAGCTTCTTTCGATATCAATCGCCGATGGTCGGCATTGTGTGGGTATGAAATTGAAGGTGTCCATTGAAACTATGGACTTTGAACACTTCAAAAGAATTGTCCCACCAGGGTAGGGTAACTAATCGACACTAATGACTCAGATAGGAATTATTTCCACTCGAAATCGATTATGTTTGTTCACTAAAGTCAAATCTCAAATATTTATAAAACTCAAGATCATTTTCCGTGAAAGTGTATTGATTCCAGCTAGGAGGGTCCCGTTGGACCCCTGACCAGGTGTGAGGACCGGATGAAGAGGAATTATCTGATGACGATTCATTGAAGAAGGAATGAAGAACCTGAATCTGAGAATGATTGAGCAACTCGTTCGAAAAAAATCCAGATAAGTACGGTTTTTTTGAAAATGAAGGAGGGTTCAAAAAAGGACTCATCTGGGATCCTTTTGGGCTACAACCCTTACTTAACAAAAGACAAAGGATCAAAAACATATAGGAGAGTGGTACAAATACTAGTCCCAAATTCCCACCGGGGTTTTACCCAACAAACAGGGTAACCAACAATAAACACACCATAATACACCAACACCACCCCCCCACGAACAACAACGCAGCCCCACTTACAATTAGTTTTTTGCTGTGGTAGTTAGGTTATAGTGTAGCCTAATTAACGACAATGATATACATGGGATTAGCAAGTCTGTTAATGACTTTGAAGAGGAAGAAGCTCAACGAAGACGATGGAGATTCTAACAATTCCAACCTCAAAGAAAATGTAGATGAATCCGCAAGTTTCGGTCGTTTTAAGAAATCAGTGGCACCGAGTTCAGGGGGCTCAGTTATGTGTCTTATATGGAGATAAGTGTGAAAGTGGCCAAATACAATGGCTATATCATGGATGGGGTATTAACAATCTGTCCCGATAGAATATCATATGAAGTCTCAAGGAGCGTCGATTGTAATCGAATTGAATGTTTTTTGTCCGTTAATATACATGGCCTCGCTCAAAAGGCCAAAAAAGATTGGCAACGGGGGGAGTTATGTGTGAGAATAGAGGTGAATTTTCTAGCGATTCAAGAAACAAAGATGGAGTAATGATCTTTTCAGTGTTCGTCGGTGTTGGGGTAATTCGACTTTTGAGCATCTTCATAGTAATTCGGTAGGCAATTCAGGTGGAATCTTGTGTGTTTGGAATCCCAACATTTTTTGTAAAAAAAGCTTCACTATTTCGGATTTTTTTATCATTATTAGGGGTGTTTGGTTATTGAACGGTATTGACCTCATGATTATTGCGGTCTATGCTCCTCATGATCCGCGTGATAAACGTATGCTTTGGGGACTACTTGGCGCATGTTATTATCATGGCATAGAGAGTTGTGATTATGGGACTTCAATGAGCTCGAGTCAAATCAGACAGGTTTGGTACTAATTTTAATGTTCTTGGGGCGAATATTTTTAATTCTTTTATTAATTCCACTAGGGGGGGGTTGAAGAAGTTCAATCTTGGAGGCATTGCTTTCACTTGGAGTCGATAAGTCCTGTCGTCCAAAATGAGCAAGTTGGATAGATTTTTTGTATCCTAACATTTGCCTAAATATTTTTACCCTCACATTAGCGCATCACATTTGGACAATTCTTATCCGATCACAGACCGACTCTTCTTCGACAGAGTCGGACCCATGAATTATGGTCCGTTCCCTTTCGATTCTTTCAACCATGGGATTCATCTCGAGGCTTTAATGATTTTCGTCAGCTTTTTAACTTGGAATTCTGCCCCTTCTGTTGACTCTAATAGAGATTGCGTAAACTTGGCGGTAAATTGAAATTCCTTAAAAAAGCTCACATCTAGATTTGGATTAAAAGATAACAAAAGTGAAACATTTCTACAATTGCAAATCTCTTAAGAAGGAGTTGAACCAGTTAGATGTCGTTTATTGACAAAGTAACAGTACTGAGGTAGAACGGAAAAAAGATGGAGGTGTTGGCTGCTCTTTGTAACATTGATCATATTCATTCCATGTATTTGGCTCAAAAAGGCAAGATCGAAATGTCATCGGAAGGCGATGAAAACTCAAATTTTTCCACGTAATTGTTGAATAAAAAACTAATCAAAATGAACATCAGGTATTTACGATTCGATGGCTTTATGAAGGAGGCAGGCCTAAGGATGTCAAACAAGAATTTCTTTTCTTTCTTATTTTTCAGGATAGATTCGCTAAGCCTTCGAGAGTCTGCTAATATTGATATGAATTTCCGAAAACACTATTTCCCGAAGATCAAAGTCAGGACCCGATCGAGAAGTTTCTGAAACAGGAGATTAAAACCGGCTGTATTGGGCTGTGGCACTAACAAATCCGCCGGGCCCTGAATTGTTTTCTTTGGCTTTTATAGGCATTTTGGCCCTGTTATTGCGCACAGATTTTTATATGGCTGTAAATCCATTTCTCATTCATTGAGAAATTCCTTCTGGTTGTAACTCATCATTTATAGCGATTGATCCCAAAAGTCCCTGGACGCTAACTATTGGTCAATGACTTAAAAACCTATTAGCCTAATGAAGTATCTACAAGATCATGCCAAGATTTTGTCTAACCGGCTTGTTAATGGTTTGGGGGAACATTGTTTAATGAAGTGCAATCTTCGTTTATCCCGAAAAAGACCAAATGTTAGACCCCGTTTATTCCTTAATGAGATTCTCCAGTGTGTACCAAAAAGAAGAAGAAAACTCTAATTTTTAAGGTCCGATTTTGAAAAGGCCTTCGATTCGATTAGATGGATTTTTTAGATGATAGTTAACTTAAAAGTTTCGTTTCAGGGTGTAAAGGCGTAACTGGAATTTCAAAGTTGCCTACCTGCTTTCTAAAAGGTTATCATTCTTGTCAATGGATGTCCTACGAATGAGTTCCAATTCATAAAGGGTTGAAACAAGGCGATCCTTTATCCCGCTTCCTCTTTATCCTCGTAATGAGAGCCTTCATTTATCTTTTTCAAAGGATCGTAAACGCGGGGATGTTTAAAGTATTGTGTAGATCAATCTTTTATGTCTTTCGCATATGGTTCTAGCGATGATTCTATTTTCCTTATGGGAGTGGAGTGATGGCATGTATATAGTGTCGTAATATCTCCACATTTATTCACGTTTTGAAATGCTCATTCATGCTCGGCCTTAAGATAACTTGAACAAAAGTAAGATAATTGAGATTAATGTGGAAATGCTCAGGTCAAGCCAAGGCTGCTGCAAAGTTAGGATGTCTCGTTCTTAAGTGTCATTTCTGACTGATCTTGGGGACTAGAGGGAGGTTCTATGACACGTGTTTCAAAGCAAAGGCAAGAATAGTTGAAAAAGTGAATCTCGGCTTTCCCAAATGGAATCCAAAACTTTATCTATTGGTGGTCCGTTTAACTATTGTTGAAATCGGTTTTAAGGATCTATTCCAGTCTTTCACATGTCCTATTTTCAAAGTTCCTTCTAAGGTGCTTCATATCTTGGAGTCTATTAAAGTCATATTTCTTTATATGGCCATGGGATCCGGTAGTAAAAAAGGCTTCTGGGTTTAAATAGGAACATGTTTGACAAAACAAAAAACGAGGGCGGGCTAGCGTGTCCAAGCTATTTGCGTTAAATAGAGGCTTGATGATAAGTGGGTTTGAAGTTTCTCTGCTTCGCAAAAAGACTCTCTTAATGGACTAAAGTTTATTTGTGGCTATTCTCGATGTGGGTGGGTAAAAATTCATTCGGAATGGACTTCTACTAGGCAAATTCATGTTGGCTTTTTTTCGATTTTTGATGAAGTTGATCTCTCCAAAGAAAAGGTATGGTACGTTTTTGTATTATCTGACTCATTTAGATTGGGAAACGGGGAGTCCTCCAAATTCTGGTTGGATCATTGGCATACTAGGGGCATTTTTAAGACATTTTTCCCAGGATTATACGCGCTTGAATCCTCAAAGGATTTACTTTAGTATCCAAGATAGCGACACGAGTTTGGTCTGCTCCTTCCTCGAATTCGAAAGGGAGTATCGAGCAAATCAGATTCGACAGCTTGGTAGAATTGGTTTCGTTTTGTCATCTTATCTACCTTCGGATTGACAGATGGAATTGAATCTGGAGAGTAACGGTATATTTTCGTGACCTCTCTTGTAGGACGTATCGATGAGATATTGCCTTCCGAATATTGGAGAAGAAACTAGATGGTAAAGTGTGTCCCGAAAAAACAACGTTTCTTGCCCTGGAAAATCAAGACCAGATGCTATTACCTAACCGCGTTTCACATTTCTCGTAAGGTATTGACATTCAGGAATGTCCGTGTCCCATTTGTGATAATGCTATTGAATCGACGGACCATTTGTTTCATTTTTATTTTTTAGTGTGGATTGGTTCGACATTTTGAAATAAGGTTTTGAGCTGGTGGAATTTGGATCACACAAACTGAACTCATATGCAGAATGGAAATCTTGGCTTGGTTTCAATCTTCGTATGGATTCCTAAACTCAAAAGATGTTCAAATAGGAGTTGGTACTCCATTTGGTGGTACGTTTGGATCTATCGAAACAAGCTCCTATTTGACGAGAGAAAACCTTCGAAGTCGATGCTTATTGATAATGTCATTGCTAGTTCTTTTTATTGGTGTAAGTATAGATCTAAAGCCTCGTTCGGATGGAACGAATGGCTCAAAAACCCCTATATTATTGTTTTGTAATCTAGCTCCTTGCTAGTTTTTGTTTCTAATAAAATCGCCGTTCCAAAAAAAAAAAGTCATTTATGGTGAAAGAGTAGCTCTAGATTCTTTCAATTTAATGTCTAGGCGTTCTCCATGGTTAGACATCATCTAAGAGACTTCTTCTCTTTCAAACAAAGGTATTGATCTTTTGCCCTTCATTCGTAAAAAAGTTGGTAATGGGGAACACTGTTTTTGGACGACATTTGGTTAGACGAGATGGCTTTGAAGCATCAATATCGTAGATTATATGCTTTGGAATCGTCTAAACAAATTAACGTGGCAGAACAAATGAGTCACACTTCTTTGGTCTTTTCTTACCGCCGTGTCCCTAAAGGAGGAGTCGAGGAAGAGCATCAGTGTCTTCTTCAATCTCGTATTGATTGTATTTTATTACCTCAAATGCTAGATCATTGGGTTTGGTCTTTAAAGGCATCGGGTGAGTTTTCTGTGAAATCGGTTCGCTATCTTATTGATGATTTGTTATTGCCAAAGGAGGATTTTCCTACTAGATGGGTCAATGTTATTCCCATCAAGATTAATGTCTTCGCTTGGAGAGTTCGATCGGATAAGCTTCCTAAGGTTGAATCTCTCCGCGGAGTGGATTTATCTTCCATCCTTTGTCGTTGTAACATCTCAGTGGAGTCTAGTGCTCATCTTTTTTGTCTTTTGGCTTGTCAGTTAAAAAGTAAAGTTATCCGTTGGTGGGAGCTTGAAGACCTTGATATAGATTCTTATGATGGGTGGCTTCTTTGGTTCAAGAATATTCATTTTCAGTGATAACATGTAGAGAGCTTCTCTTAATTATACTTAAAGCGTTCTACTCAATGTAATTCTAAACTCAATGGAGTTTACTTGGATGAAAAATCCTAGTTTCATTAGTTCGTAATTTCTTCTAGCTCCTTGCTAGATTTTTAATGCAATTTTCGTTCAAAAAAAATAGTTTAATCATTAGACTATTTTACTGCAAATGAAATCCGTTGTTGAACCTAATCAAACAAATCCAACCTAATTATATGCCATAAAACGTTCAAAAAAGATACTTAATTGTCCAAAATGACAACTGTAAACATTTTTAGATTAGTTTCCTGCAAATTGTGCACTAACAATACCAAGTTCAAAAGTAAACCGTAAGTATTCCTGATTGAGCAAGCAACATACAACCAAATTACATGTTCATAAAGCATTCAATAGAACATGAATGCACAGGAGGCGAGAGTAACAAGCTTTTCTTTCATGGAAAACGATAAAAGAAAGAAAGCTTTTAGTTTGATACATTTCACATTCTGTAACTACTGTAATCGCCTAAACCAGACATTCCATACCCATCATACGGCTGTTGGAAAGAAAAAGAATCCCTTACCCGAGAGTAAGAAGATCTTAGACCTGACTCCATGTTGCCATAACCACTTCGAATGGAATCTTTGTGGTTGTCTATGCATTCCTGGGTAAGTTAACATAGCGCATACGATCAGTGATTAGTCCTCCCTTTATAAACATTTTACAATGAACGAATATAATAAATAAAAGAATTCAGGGAAAACAAAGGCCTTGGGTCAATTCATTCTTGCAAGCTATTGACAGTCACTTTGAAATAAAATAAAAAACCAAGCATAATGATCCAAAAGGTGAAAACGTTTTCATAGAAAAAACTCAAAAAACCATCCACTAAGGGCTACCTTAAGTGTTCTCATTGACTGCATAGGACAGCTAACTGTTGAGCTAAATGTCTCGTAAAGGTAAATCAGGATACATGGCTTTTTTCTTAAGGTGCTCATCAGTCGTTTTTTCTCAACTATGGGAGTAAATATCCATGAGTAAAAACTTGTGAGTTACCCTAAAACTGGACATTTAGAAAAATGGTTGTAGCAAAGTAGCATAACAGCAAGAGTTTAATTCGCATATTTTTACACAATCTAAAAGTATTTATATTTAGCTTTTGTTGCAAATGAACGGCTTTACTTGCATAAATACCAAATAATAGCGTGTACACGCTTAATTGCACTTAATTTGTACAGTCAATCCTAGGTTAGCAATTAACCTTTATAGGCACCCAATTTTATAAACATGCTGATTTCATAACAATCAATAATATTCACTAACCAACTCCAAAGTCCAGATGAATTTGACATTATGTTAGAACTCACTAAAAAGAAGTAAATAATTTTTTTTAAGGTTCTTGGCCTCTTGGGGATTTCAATTCAAACACAAAAAGATTAAGTTTAGACCAATGTGTTATTAAAGGTCAGGATTTTCTGATCTACTACTATAAATCTTCATTTTCGTAATTACTAATTAGAATATCAAATGCTTTATTTTAATGCTCATATAAAATAAGACCATTTAATTAATTTTATTATATATGTGTACATATACACGCATGCGATTCAGCTTGTACAAAACAAAAAGGAAAACCAGTGGAGGAAAAGGTAAGGGAAAAATAAAGCTGCTTGCCTGAATAAGTTGTTCAGCGGTCTGAACCTGTAACGAGGTCCCTTTCAATTCAATAGTCATTTCATCTGATAAACCTTGGCTCTCTTGAACGGTAAGAATAGCACCACTTGTGCGACGAATAAATTGAATATTCGTTCCCCCAACGCCAATGATGTCTTCAGCATAAACTACTGGTATTTGCATTGTTTGAGCAACCTATTTATACGAACCATTTGTACAATAATTAGATAGTCATTTCATACAGTGACAGCAATTAGATACATTTGTACAATAAACTCTACTATTAGTCCATAATTACTAACCCACCTTTAAAATTTAAAGAGCAACAATAAATAGCTACTAGGGTACTGACCTGAGTTACAAAAGAGCTACTACCAATACCAAGAGCAGAAGAACGTGTTGTGGGTAACTCATGATCACGTCCATAAAGTGAAAGTCCAGATGAAGAAACCCGTGACTCACGTTGGAGCAAAACGTCAAGAAACAGCGATTCTCTTTTCAGTGAAAGAGGATGATCACTACCAACCTGAGCATGTGAACCACCATTCATTGTCGATCTTTCAGCCCATGGCTCCACTTAATTTTCTTGTGCAATTCTGGCATTGTACTGCATAAAACAGCTTGATCTTAATCATTGAGGTATTGACATGTGTGATATGGTGATCCTATTAACCACTAAATGAGAATAACTTACAGTAGTTTCATATAGGGGAAAAACACTATGATCGACCAAAAACTTCCTCAGGTGTCCTACCACTGCTTCTAAACCTTTCAGAACAATCGCAGCTTCTCCTTGTAAATCCACAATTTTATCTTCTGCGCTTACATATAATTTGATTACACCCTCTGAAAAAAAAAACGTTTGTAGATTAGAAGTGTTTATAACTGGCTCACAAAGAACGGGAATGAAACTTTGAAGAAAAAAATGTAAGACTGAGAATACCCCAAAAGAATTATAGGCATCGGAAAAGAAAAAAATATAAGAAAACAGGACATGTATAAGCACCAACTACCACCATTATTACTACTAGAATTTCTCAAATCAAAGAGACAACATAGAACAAATCCATTTTGTGTTCATTAATTTTCTGTTGAAATCGGTCGGAATTGGTCCTACTTATGAAAGCTCCATTAAGTTTAACTTTTCTCAATGCTCACTAATGTCTATAAGAAAACAATAATATCAAAAAAACCCAATGACAACTGACGACGTAGAATACCAGTATCCTATATGATATAATACATATGTGAATAATAATAACCTCTTAAATTTACAATAGAATCTATACCAGTAGAAAGCACACGAACGGCACAACCACTGGTCTCCTGTATTGCCTTGATTGTAGATCCTTGCTTCCCGATTAGAGTTATGGCTTGCATTGATGGTACCAATAGTCGAATTGAGCAAAATGGGACGGATGCTAAACCAGCAGCCTCATCATCAGGAAATCCATTAACGCGTTTGAAAACTTTTATCACAGCATCCATTGCAGGTGACAAGGGTGCCTCTGTTTCTTCCTTGCCAGATATTAAGACCTGAACAAGTAGAGAATTAGAAGACCTGAGTCAAGAGCACACTTGAAAAACGGAAACAAAAACCACAATAGGACTGGATGCCAAAACCATCTGTAACATGATAGAATGCAGAATAAAAACTTAAATGTCATTATAAATCTGACACCAAAAAGCATACGGAGTTGCATAACCAAAGCTATGAGACAGTTTTCACATGCATTAAAGGTTTTGCAGAAACTGAAATTAGTGTTCATTTAAACTATAAAACAAGTTGGGTGCTGTCCCAATTCCAATACTACCTCCACAGAGTTATAATCATAAAGTTATGATTCACCACTGAAATCACTTGTGTTTTTATTATCTATATACCTCTAACATAAACTAACAGTCTATATACCTCTAATCCAAATACCTATCGCATCGTAAAAAACTAACATAAACTCTAATCCATTGTGTTTTGATTACACTCTATATACCTCTAACTCTCTAATTTTTAACTTAGGGCTAATGTCATATAATAAGAATCTACTTTTACCATTACTCCGCTCTATGGAATGCATTATTATCAACCTACCACCAAGGTGTCCTAGTGGAAGAGGTCTCACCTTCGAACCTCATTAGGTACACATCTTGAGGGTGGCCATGGAAAGGGTCAGAAACAGTCACGGGGAGTTTCGGGTTAGGCCGCGTAGATCTGATTCAAAGACTCGCCCTCCCCAGGCAACCTAAACAGACAACCTAATTTGTTAAGTTTATGCAATGTATTATTATCGTGCACTCATTATTTTCACCTAATAACCATGTTATTTACCTATATGTTAATATCCAAACCCGAATGTCATAAAACAACAATCTACTTGTACTAATGTCCCATATTACGTAATACACTTCTCTCGTACACCCCATGTCATCAATTCACCATAAAACCATGATATTCACCTCTAGATTATATTCCAAGTCCTAATATCATAAAACAACAACCTACTTGTAGTAATGTTCCATTTTACACAATACACTTTTGTCGCACACCCTAAGTCATCAATTCACCTAAAAACCACGCTATTCACATGTAGATTATAATCCAAGCGCTAATGTCGTAAAACAACAATCAACTTGTACTAATGTTCCGTTTTATGCAATGTATTTCTATCGCACACCCTAAGTCATCAATTCACCAAAAAAGCACGATATTTACCTTTATGTTAAAATCCACGCCCTAATGTCATAATACAACAACCTACTTTCACTAATGTTCTGTTTTATGCTATGTAGCACCGAAACGGGAACGGCAAAGGGATACGGGGACGATACGGGAACGGGAAACGGCAAAAATCAAAAATTCAAGATACGGGAACGGCATAGATACGGCAATAAAAATCTATAAAAAATTAAAAATATATTAAAGAAAATCCAAAATAGATATATATTGATGTTGTGTTTCTTGAGAAGCCATAATAGATTTGCGATAGTGATGATGGCAGAGTGGCAGGCAGACTATGTATATATAATTTATAGCCCTACTAAAATCGGTTGGGTTCTAGCCTTGAATAAAAAAGCCCATTAAAACCCTAAGAGCACAAGGTGTCATAACACCGAAAAAGTGAAAAAGTGCTGACCACCTCAGCGCCCATCTGCTTCTAACATTTTAAACAAAACACCAAAAATACCACTCTAATCATAACACCACTTTTGGAGACCCACCATTTTTTTATTTTTCATTTTTTTCAAACAAATTATTTTTTCATACTTTAAAAAATAATTATTTTACAAATTATAATTGACTATTTTATAAAAATTAAAAAAATTAATATATAAAAAAGAAAGCCAAAAAAAGCCCATTTTAAAAACAAAAAAAAAGCCCACTTTACATAAAAAAAACAAAAAAAAGGCCCATTTTAAACCCTATCGTCTTCTTCCTTTAGCAGCCAAAAAAAAAACACACGCACATCACACGCACTGTAAACACACACACAACACTGTAAACACACACAAGCCATGGAAATCGATAAGAAACGGATAAGAAACGTCTAGGAAACGGCATAGGAAACGTTTCCAATATTAGAGAAACGTTTCGGGGGCGTATCGGAGGCGTATCCGTACCCACGGCGTTTCCAAACGGGTACGGAAGCCCAATAGGCGTTTCCGTGCTTCAGAGGTTTTATGCAATGTACTTGTATCGTACACCCTACGCCACTAATTCACCTTATAACCACTACATTCACCACTCGCCCAATTTCCAATCCTAATGTCAAAAACAAAAAACACCAATATAACGCGCCACTAATTCACCTAAAACCAAGCTATTCACTTGTAGATTATAATCCAGCTCTAATGTCATAAAACGACAATTTACTTGTAGTAATGTTCCGTTTAACGCAATGTAATTGTATCATACCCCCTACTAGGGTGTAAACAAACCAAGCTTTTATCAAGCAACTCAAGCTTGAGCTTGACTCAATCGAGTCGAACTTTTATCGAGCTCAAGCCCGAGCCGGGACCAATAAACCAGCTCGAAACACATGACGAGCCGAGCTCGAGCTTTTAATAGCTCGAGCTCGACCTATTCGAGCCTTCAAGAACATACATATTTTTATTTTAAAAAACGTTAAGGCTAACGTGAATATTGGTATAATAATTAGATATTTGTAGAAGAACAATTTAAACCCTATTTCTCCTAAATGTTTTGTGTTTGCTCTCGTGCTCATTGCGTATTTTTTTGAATTTATTGGTGAATTTAGCTATAGAATTAAATGTTTATGTATAAATTAAAGCTTTTCGAGACGAGCTCAAGCCTGGATGATTAAAGCTCGTCAAGCTATCAAGCAAAGCTCAAACCTACTTATAACTTTTGAGCCAAGCTCGAGCTCAGCTTGACTCGATTACACCCCTACCCCCTACGTCATTATTTCACCTAATAACCATAACATTCACCACTAACGCAAATCCTAAGCCTAATCTCATAAAACAACAATTTGACTAACACTAATGCTCCATATTACGCAACATACTTCTATCATACACCCTACGCCACTAATTCACCTAAAAACCACAACACTCATCACTCGCTCAATTCCAAGCCCTAATGTCACTAAACATCACTCTACTTGTACTAACGTCCCGTTTTACGCAATGTACTTGTACTGTACATCCTAAGCCACTAATTCATCAATAACGCAATTCCCAACCCTAAATTCACAAAACACCGACCTAACGCGCACTAATCTACCTAACAACCACATTTACACAAATTCACAAAAAAAAACTAGAAAAACAAAAACTGAAAGAGTCGAAAAGTCTTACAATGCGATCAGGATTAGAAACAGGGCCATCGAGAACCCGAATACGAGCTTTGGTATCCTCGCAAATCTTCTTAATCAATTCACCTTTACGACCAATGATACTACCCACTTTAAGTACTGGAACTATAAGTCTAAATACACAGTCTCCTGGCCATCCTGGCCATTTCTTTTCTGACGACTGGTTGTTGCTAGATGGTGCCTGCTCCGTCGTGCCTTCTGTACTCATCTCTCTCTGTCTGTGAGTGTGTTTGACTCTGTGTGTGTGTTAGGGCTTTTATTTAAATAGTTGGGTCTGTCAAGAGGTGTTTGTTTAAAGGGATGTTTGTTCCGGCTTTTATACGTGAGATTTGATTTCGGCTTAGAGTATAAGGTAAGCTTTTAACTTTAATTTTCTGGCTTCTAATCTTCTATCGAGACTTATGGGCTTATGTAATGAATTTATATAACAAGCCCACAAATTTCAAAATAAGCCAGAAAATTAAGTATAAGCCGAAATCAAATAAGCTTATAAGCCCACATATAAGCCGAAAAACATCTTGTAAGGGTTTGAGATGTTGTTTTAGACGCAATTAGTTTTAGTTGCGATATTCTTGCTTATCTGCAATAAACTAGCATAATAATAAAAAAGAAGTTGCTTATCTCTCTTTTTATATAAGCAACGAGGTTTGTCACCCGCGCGTTGCCGCGGAGCGCGCGGGACTATTTTTGCAGCGGACTGATAACGCCAAGTACTATTTTTCAGCGATTGGGACTCAACTTGCAACGAATTTTCGTAAACATTTTAAAATATATATTAAACTTAAATAGTTTTTATAAAATCGTACGCATGTCAGAAACATTACAATATTGGGCTCGTTTTATTCGCAATTCGATGATCTTTTCAGCGATTTTTTTTTCCCGAATGAATCGATAGATATGCGCTACGTAATTGACGAATAAAGTTTATTTTATTGAAAAGTCGTAAGTAGTTGAAAGTTGATGGTGATTTTTGAAAATTGAGTTTTAAAATATATGAAAGAAAAACGTAAATAGGTTAAAGTTCAGGGTGCGTTTTGGAAATTCGGTTTTTAAATATACGTAGTATATATTAAACTTCAACATTTTTTATAAAATCTTACGCATGTCAGAAGCAGTGCAATATTTGGCTCGTTTTGTTCGCAATTCGACGATCTTTTCAATGACATTTTTTCCCGAATAAATCAGTAGATATACGCTCCATATTTGATAAATAAAGCGTTTTGAAAATATAAAAAAAATATTATTTTTTCCGTTAGGAGTTTATTCCAACATTTGGGCACTGTGCTTTGCTCTTTTATACTACTCGTGTTAGTTATATAATTAGGGTACTTATATTTATAGTTGCGATATTAATATATTACACATTGAGTGACAAATCCACTGTCGTTTTGACAGTGGGTCACGTTGCTACAGTAATGGGCTTTCATTTTTTGTCAGTCCGATTTTGGTTTTTTTTTTTTTATTATAAATTATTTTGTTTTGTTTTTGTTTTTTTTTTTAATTTGTATGCACAAAGTAGGAGGAAAAAAAATATTACAAAAGTTCCGATTTATTCAGATAAAAAAAACTCCTAATAACTTTAAAATAATCGATATGGTCACAAATGTACAACCCATTATATTAAAAAAAAACCATATAGCAAAAAAAAATACTTTAAACATGAGGCCCAACACATAAGCCATATAAAAAAAATTATTACTAATATACACATTTGTCGACAAACTAGCCTAAATTTCGCATAAAATCTGGCCCAAAATCTGGCCCAAAGTAAAAGCCTGAAATTTGGCCAAAAGTAAAAAAAAAATACAAAACGGTCCCTCAACTTTTAACTATTTACGATTTTCTTACACAAAAAATCCCGTTAAAAAATTAACAAAAAAAACACGTCAAGTTTTTATTATTCACAACTTTTTTACATTCATCGGCCAAAAAAAAAAGATATCGAACCGTCCCAAAAAAGAAAATATTCGGGAAAAAATTAACCCGTCCCAACGCAAAAAAAAAATCCCGAATCGTACAAAAAAAGGAAATATCCGGGAAAAAATTAGCCAAAAATAGCCTAAAATCTGGCCCAAAGTAAAAAAAATACAAAACGGACCCTCATCTTTTAAATATTTACGATTTTCTTACACAAAAATTCCCGTAAAAAAATTTACAAAACCGTCCCAAAAAAAGAAAATATTCGAGAAAAAATTAGCCCATCATACAAAAAAAGAAAATATTGAAAAATTAGCCCCGCCATAACGCATCGCAAAAAAAAACCTCCCAAAATGTAAAAAAAATTATTCGAGAAAAAATTAGCTCCGCCGCAACGCGCGGGTTCTTTTGCTTGTTTATATAGTTACTGAAACAACTAAAAGTTGTTCTAATTTTTTAACACTAACCCACCCATTAGCCCATTTAGCCAACTCTGCATTTTACTTTATTACCCCTGCATTTTACTTTACTTTTTTGCACCCCTTTTTACTTTATTACCCGATGGGATAGTTCGACTAGGAGTAATGGTCGGTCGAGTATGGTGTCCTCAACATGGTCGATCATCTTTTGAGACTAGTCCCTCTATTACATCACTCATTTGCGACCCGTCTAAACCCAAGGAAAAAAAAAGAAGTTGGTCGCTTATGTGACCGACTTGTTTGTACATGAGTTTTTATTTAATGGATTTTTTTTGGGTATGATTCTTGTGGTGTCTTCGGTTTCTTTATTACACTAAATTGGTTTTTTTTCGTTGGTAACTATGGTTTCTGACTTTTTGGCCGATTAATTCACGAGATTTGAACTCACCGCCACACAGACTCAAACCAGGTAAAGTCCTCCCTTTTCAGGAGGTTGGCTTGGCCACTTCAAAGTTTTTTCCACCTAGCAGGAATTAAACTTGAAACCTCACACATTTTAGAGTGATAGGCACAACTCCTTTTGCCACTAGGCCACCCTTGAGTTGTTTAGTCATGAAGTCGTCTTGAAAAAAAAAAGCTAAAGTGACAACAATAATATTAAGACAGCAAAGATATTGATCACATGATAGTCACCATTAGCCTCATACTTCAAGATATATTATTGAAGTATCAAGTTTGGTTAATCAGTAGACAATCAGCATTAGCATGAATTTAGCATTAACTTTGACAAAAGTGATTATTCAGCATTCAATACACCATCATACAGTTAAGATAAGACTAACACTATAATCTAAGATTAAACAAACTAAAGAATTTGAAATACTAACCCCAACAATGAATCAAAATGGCATGAATGAATATAATAACATAAAATCTCAAATTCATCATAGATTTCTCAAGAAAAAAAATAAAAAATAAAGAAAAAAAACAGAAAAATCGAAAACCTTTTCAAGTATCAAGTTTCCCCCAAAAAGCCTTCATAATCACACAACACCATTGACAAAACATCCCAAACAAGATCATGGGACGTAACAAAAACAAGACTATACACCTATCATCTTTTGCTTAAACTTTGACTTAACGAGTAGCCAAACGCTACACAGGAATGATCCAGTTGGAACTGGCTCGGGTGGAGGAACAATCATCAACACATTATCATTTCTTTGGACCACTCCCATCACGGTCACACTGCTGCCCTCTTTAATGTACCTATGTTGCAATATACAATGAAAATAAAAATTAATGGAAAAAAAAAAGATCAAGTAGATCAATAGGTTCAATGTAGTAACTTCTAATTGGTCCCAGATGGATTGGGTTGGGCCAATCTGTCAACGTCTTTTTTAATTTCTTAAATTATACTAAATATTTTAAATAAGATTACAGAAACTATATTGCTTAATTAATAATTGAGAAATAATTTCGGAGGTTCTAAGCTTTTGGGCGACTTTCACCCTTTTGACCCGTTGACTCGTTTCCTTTTAACTATGTTTTAAAATATTACCTGTTTAACCCATTGCAGAATAGAAAACTCAGATTTTTAACTAAACTGATAAAGATCTACAGGATATGTAATGCCACAATGTGGGTTTCGGGTGTTATTCTTAAGGTCATCAAGAAACACGACAAACATATCAGATATTGAAGTTTAAGAAACATAGATGTTATCTTGCATACCCTTCTCTGAGTCGCATTACACGATCATCACTTGAGAGGTTTCTCTCAGCCAACCATCTTACGAATTGTGGAGACATGTCTTTGTTAGACTGATCAATATCAATAACAGCAGATTCCTCGACATATGGAGTCACCCTCGCACCATAACCAGTCTTAACTAACGCCCTCAACCCAGTCTTGAAATCAGATATATAGAAATCCACAACATGCCTCTGCAAATATTTACAAAAGAATATTCAAAATATAATATCAAAGTTTTTTTGCAAATATAAGCTCAAAATTATTGTTGTTTCTACTCACCTCCATGGACCGAAGTCCCCAAGTGAAGCGACGATGTGTGGGATTGGCAGCTTTTGAATCCCACCCTCGATATTCATATAAACTTGTGGAGGTATAAACACATCTAGGAACCCTCTGGAACGATGACTCGAGAGGCACATTTCCACAAGTAACGACCTTTAAAATAATGAAGAGTTTCTTCATCAGCAGAAGCATCTTTATGATGGTGCAGAATTATGTTTCAGTTATACAAATTTAAGAATAAATCAAGCTAATATGTATTAAACTTATGCAAGGTTTAATCAAGTATTGAAAGACATTTTTCCGACAAGCAGCAACCGTAACAAATAGAAAATGTCCTTGATATTTTTATTAAGGTCTTGTAGGCTCTTAAAATATCACACAGTTTAATTTCCACTGCACTAGATGATGAATCACATTATTTTTGCAAAAAACAAAAAATTAGTGCCGTAATTAATCAGACAATGCATATCACAGTGCATTAGAACTAGCTTCAAAAGATGGCCACCATGAGAGTTAGCTTATATCTCTCTGAATCAAGGAATACCTCGTGAATCGTCAATGAAGGGACCATTTAAGACCATAAGTCAGTCATCGAGTACACAAACCTCAATCAAGAAATCAACGACATTCTCTCTTTAATACTGAGTACTTGTCTGAATGATTCTAGTCATCTCAATACCTAAGAAGTATTTGAGATCCTTAAGTAATTTATTTGAGACTCCTACTAAATGAAGAATGCAGATTTCTTGCCCCTATCTAAATCATCTCCGACAATAAAAACGGCATCTACACATAATATATGGTTGATCGTCTTATTACATATCTGCTCGAGAATCAACGACTAATGTGGTGTACTTTACTTCTCGGTCCTACCAAAAGGCCTTTACCCTAGCGGTAAGAAGTATATGTATTAGGTACGGTGTTGGAGTCACATTATTTGGATTGGTAAGAAGTATATGTATAGAGGCGTGGTGTTGGGAGTCACGTTACTTTGGTACATATACATATACTTAAACCTATCCATACCACAAATCAAGTCACACTAATCATTCACATTGTCATGGAGTTGGTTGTTGATGGTAGGGTGACGCTTGCAATGGTAGAAACAAGGTATCTAAAACTCTATCTTCATTGTCATACCATGATAAAAGGCATTCTTAAAAGTGTACATGTTTCTATAATCATAGTGGGAATCAGTAGAGGCAAAGTAGCCGAGTAGCTAAACATAAGTAGACCCTAAAAAAACTATGGAGATAAACAAATAAGAAAACGATAGAAATGTGTTATATCATAAGCACCAGTGAAAATATTCAAATGCGCAAATCATAGAAAATGACATTGTGGAACATGCGTGTGTCTGTGTGTGCTCGCGCTTGAGTATATGTGGGTCTGTATGACTTACCCCAGAAACCTTAACGAACTGGCCATCTTTTGCTGTTCTAAGCTCGGCATCTGGATACTCAGAGATGTACTTAATGACAGCTTTTCTACCCCAATATGCATTCCAAGAAAAGGCCGAACTCACAATAGCAAAAAGAACCACGACAACAACAAGAAGAATGGGATTACCAACGGCTGCAAGTATAAAAACTGCAGCAATAAATCCCATCACAAACAACAAAACAATCGACCAAAACACAATCTTCGGAAAGCTCTTGAAGAATGAATTAGTATCCTCCTGGCTCAAATGAGTAACCGACGGGTTTTTAACCATTGAAATGGTTCGTGTCTTAATTGACCCTGAAGAGTCCAACGGACCTGATGACTTCCGTGGTGCACCCGATGAGTTAAGCGGTCCAGACGTAATTAGACCAGTGGCAGGGAGAACCGGAGGTAAAGGTCCAGAATTTTGTCGAGAGGTCATCCCTCCACCTTGAGGACCAGATGACTTTCTAATCGGTTCACCATGTTTGTTTAACGGACCAGAACTCGTTTTCTTCATTGAACCTGATCCAGGAACACCACCCGATAAGGAACCTATTCGAGTCATGGAATGCGACGAGGTATTCCCACCACTAATAGACCCTGTCCTTAACGGAGCACCAGCTAACTGTCCAGATTTTCTTGGTCTAGAACCATTATGATCCACATCAAACATCTTTCCTAATTCACCCGACTTCTTAATATCCCCACCCGTGTAAGGCGCTGCAGTGGATGACATTGTCGGAGCCTTTTCTTTAGGCGGCTCCGGCCGCCCTGACACATACAAACCACTGCTTAACTGATGAGATGGGAACCGAGAACTCATTGTTGAAGATCTCGGATTACAAAACCAGATCAAACACTAACTTCAGTAACAAATAAAGATCTTGCTCATTCAACTTCGAATAACCAGTTCCTATGTATGATCAAACCTACACAACAATATATTACATCATAAGCATTGTACTTTCATTTCAATATAAAAATGCTAATTAAAATAAAAACCATATAAGATCAAAAAGCTATCATTTTTATTAATTTTTAAGATAAAAAACATCAAATCACATATAAATCAAGATCCAAATAGCAACATGAACACAATTAGAACCAAATCATAATATATCACCACATAAAGATAACATTTCACATATACAAATCCAAAGAATTACATTTCAAGATTTCATAGATCTAACAAATTGTAAATAAAAACAAAAAAGAGCATATACAACAAAAACACAACATTTTCACATAAACACAAATTACATCAAATTAAGTTATAAAAATCAAATTTTGGCAACTGGGTATTGCTCAACATTAAAATCCAATACTACAAAAAAAAAAAAAAAGATTTACCAAATTTGGAGATGAATGTGCATTAAAATTTGAAGTGAAAATTAAAGTTATAAAAAGAAGTAATTAGTGAGGAATTAGTATCTTTTGTTGCATACCTGTAGTGACAAAGTGTAAACATGCTTCATCATCATTTCTCTGTGTGTGTGTGTTTTTAGTGTGTGTTTGTGAGTGAGTGAGGATTATAATATTTGGGGTTTGTTTGTTTGTTTGTTTGGAAGGCCAACAAAAAATGATACTATTTGACAACTAGTGACAAAATCTAAACATTTATTTTGTGTATTATGGATCTTGTTTGTTTAAGTTAAACTTTGTTTACCAAAATTCAGGTGAAAATGAAATTAATTTTTTTTACTCATTATGTAATTTCACATGAAATCAAATTATCGCAAACTATGAAAATAAAACTTTATAAGGCATGACGTTTATATAAAAAATATCGCAAGCTGTAACGCCACGATAAAAGAAAATGTGCCACGAAGTTTTCGTCATGGCGTCGTTGGTATATGTCACTAAACAACCACTAAAGAGACCAAAAACAAAAAAAATAGTCAGTGAAAGAAAATAAAAGAAAAAGTTTTTCATAACGATGTGAAAAAATTAAAAATTGAAAAATAATACAAAAAAAAATTGTCAATTTGCGAAAATGGGTATTTTTATGAAAATGCGATTAATTGATCATTTTTTTAAGAAACTTGAAGATTTAAACACTTTTGTCAATTTTCTTGAATTTAATTCGTTTATAAGAAAACATTACTCGTGTTTCAATAATCAATATTATTATTCGTATATTGTTTTGAAGTTACTCTATTACTAGTTGAAACTAATAAGTGATTTTTAATTCAAAATATTTATTAAAAGGTCATTAGTTTATGTGAAACTTGAAAAAAAAATGTAGTAAGCTAAAAAGATTATATATTATTTTGCAATAGGAAGCTAGTTACTAGGTTTTATAAGTATTTTGTTTAGGGATAAAGTCGTAGAATACCAACAAACTTTTCATAATTTATCGATTTGGTACGTGTACTGAAACAATTGTCGATTTGGTACGTGTACTTTCATAAAGTGTTCTCATTTGCACATTTTGATGACGTGTCATACGTGATAGGCTGACACGTGGCACATCAAAAAACGTGACACGTTATCGAAATGTGCAAATGAGAACACTTTATGAAAGTACACGTATCAAATCGACAATTGTTTCAGTACACGTACCAACTCGATAAATTGTGAAAAGTTCGTTGGTATTCTACGGCTTTATCCCTTTTGTTTATTTCACTTTCTTTAAAGTTTATCAAAATGTTCACAGCAATAAAAAAAAACTATTGGCATAAAGTTTGAAGTAATAACTAAAATTTTCAAAATCATAATGCCATATTGAAAATTTATAAATGTTTTGAATACTTGCTTGAAACTTTTTTTTTTTAAATTTATCATTTAAAATCATCTAAAGTTCAATTTTTTATTGTTTATAATGCATGCATGTACATTGTTTAAGTAAAGATCCGCACCGGACAGGACGACTTGAATCTTGACACTTGGTGAGAACCTGAGAGTAAGAAAGAAAGACGCGTTAGCCTCGTCCCGGGGGTGATCCCAGGACCAAGCTCAGACGTGAGAGTAAGTAACTGTTGGAGCCGAAGGGGCGTGAAATAGTATGTGTATGAGAATGCAATAAATGCTACCAAAATAGCAGTAAATGAGGAGGTATTTATACTACCTGAACCACTGTAGCAATGTACTGTTTCTAACACTTAGGAATTGGGGATAGCGAGCTAGTCCTAGCTTTGTGTCAGGCGGCGAGGTTGCGTGGGGGACATAGTCCCGTGAATCTCGGGATGTTGATATTCATGAGAGTGCTTGCTTTTAACCGCCAGTCCGAAATGGCGCCTTAGTTCCTTGAACTTGGCGTTTTGTCCTTTCTCTGGCCGTCTCGTATAAGCCCTTCCGGCATGATTGTGTTCCCTTCGGATTGTGATCCTTCCGGGTATATATGCGGACATGTCCCCCCTAGTATCGTGTTATCAGTTGTAGACCAATGAGGCGATACTTAAATGTTTTACACTCCACCCCTTCTTCTTCTGCTTCTTCTTTTGGAGGAGATGCGACAAAATTCATGATTACAGTAGGTTAAAATTAATAATTACTGGAGAGATCTGGAGCAGAGTCATCGCACACGTGTCCTTGTTTCCTATCGGACGGTGGAGATCCTGCCACGTGGGAAGTCTGACATGACACGACGTTCCGTGTCCCACTCCTCCTCTATAAATAGCGAACCCCTCGCCTTTTTACTGTGTGTTTTGCTTCCTCCTCCGAACGTCCATCCAAGATTTTTGACTTCGTCTCAGGTATATATTCCGTCATTGTTTAACTTTTGATATTATACGTCCACTTCGGTATTTTTGACCATGTTTGAGGAAGATCAACATATTGACGTTGGGGCGTTGCCCAAGTTTGACATGACGTTATACACGTCCGACATGACTGCCAAGGATGTTAAGTCGTTGGCCCTCCGACATGACATCCCCTTAGATTTACATCTCGTTGCTCTTACCAAGGAATGAACTATGGATAAACTGCCGGATGATATGATAGGACTGTATGAACAATACTTCGAGTTCTCAGGGATAATGGTGCCTTTTTCTGCCTTCCCACTGGCCGTTATCAAGCATTTTCGCATACATATTTCCCAGCTTGTGCCTTTAAGGTTGAACCGATTGACGATGTTTGAGTTGTATTGTAGAAGTCTAGGTATTGTCCCCTCCGTGAACTTGTTTCGCGTTTTTTATAAGATTAGTAAACAAGGACATTGGTTTTCCTTTGAGAAGAGGGTTGGTAAGGGTACCGGAGGTCAAATATTTTGGCTACTGGACTTATCGGAGGACCAGTCGGGGGCTATGACCATTTTGGTCACTGAAGTGACCAAACGTCCCGTCTCCCCGGACTACTTATCATAGCCCTGTGGCCACACAACCAGCTTCCCCTCCGCGTCCCATTCAGCGAGGTATATCTAGGCTTTATCTTCCTCTTTTTTTATTATATATATATGTATATATATATGTATATATATATATATATATATATATCTTATATATATATATATTTACTAATTATCTTCGATCATCGCCAGTGTATTGTAGGAAAATTCCGATGCAGGGAGACGTCAAGGGTGTGTTCTCTTTATGTGCCTGATGGTCATTTCATCAGAGGTGTTCCCCCCAAAAAAATATATATAAAAAAATAAAAAATAATTTTTTTAAAAAATTTTTTTTTATAAACCAACCCCCCCCCCAAAAAATATATTAAAACCCCCCCCCCCCCCCCCCCAAACAAAAATATTTTTTTTTTTTTTTTAAATAGATTTTTTTTGTAACCCCCATTTCCGTTTGGACACCCTCATGTGGTGCCGAGAGCTTATGGTTCATTTGGCTCCTCCTACGGCTCAAGAGGAGTCGAACGCTCTCAACAATGCCACGACCCTTGATCGAGCTTGGTTCTCTTTAGCGCGGGGAGCTTTGGCCCAAACTGATATTCTTGAGAGGCTTAAGAACCTCCAAGCTGACTTTGGTGAACTCGCCGAGAGCCATGCGGAGTGTGGGGACCTGGCTGGGAAACTCGTTCAGGCTAGGTTGGACGTAAAGCACATCTCTGATCTTTATAACTCCCTGTCTGATCGGTTCAAGGCATTCAGGAGTGAAAATGAGGGTTGTGCCAAAAAGCTTGAGGTGTCGAAAAACCGTAATAGAGAGCTATCTCAGGTGAATAAAGACCAAGCCCTTCGGATCAAAGAGTTGGAGGACACCTTGGCTAAGAAATATTATGCCCTTGTCTATGTTGAGAGAATTAACGTCTAACTGGCTCAAGAGAAAGAAAAACTGGTTTCCCAACTTGGCCGAGCAAAGATGGAAAAATTTGATTGTATACGCAAGCTTCTTCCTACTGTGGTCGAGCGTCTCCTCCGGAGCCATTAGTACAAACAAAGTTTGTCTGAACCCTTTAACCTGGCTATCCAAGCCGGATGGGGCAAAGGACTTGCCGAGGAAGATCTTTTGAAGCTTATGGGTAGAATGGAGGGCTTTGATGCTTATGCTGACAAGAAGATGAAAGTCGAGTACGACAAGTTATTTAAGAAACAATACCATTATGTGGAGAAGATTTCTCGCAGCTTCCTTCATTCCGTCTCTGACTTGCTCAAGGTCTATCCTGACGATCCCCCTCACGGACAAGCTCCTCCTAGCAAGCCTTTCTCCGGAAAAGCTCCTTCCACTTCTGCTCCGCGAGGATCCTGACTGCTCTCCCCTTTAGGGTTTATTTAGTCTTTAAACTTGTTGGTTGTAATAAGTATTATGGTGCCATTTTGTATTTGGGCGCTTTGTAATTATCCATGCCGGATGTGTGGCATGTTTGTTTTTGTTGTTCTATGCTGTATGACTAATTTATTTGAATACTTTGTGATCTATATCCAACGGGAGTTTTTGTAATGTTTTTGTGCTCCTTTATATCTATTATCTTACTCGTATGTCTTCTTATACGACCTGTTTCATGAGATATGCAACGATCTTTTTTTTATGTGGGATTGCCCCCTCGGTTTTTGACCGACGGGGTATGTAGTGTTATCCAATGTCGTACCTTACAGGGTACGGAGCGCCTTTAGGCGTTATGCCCAGGCTTGTCCCCTAGACTTTAGTCTAGGTGTACGGTATTGTGGGCTGTGCCCTGGCTCATCCCTTTGATTATTGTCTGTGGTGTTAAATTAGCCTTTTGGGTGTTATGCCCCTATTCATCCCTTTGGCCGATGGGGTATATAAAGCCCTTTGGTGTTATGCCTAGGCTCATCCCTTTGACTTAAGCCTGTGGGGGAGATTATGCCTTTCGGTGCTATGCACTCTGGCTCATCCCTTTGACTTGTAGTCTGTGGGGAAAATTATGCCTTTCGGTGCTATGCACTCTGGCTCATCCCTTTAACTTGTAGTCTGTTGGGTACACTAAGTTTCTTAACCGACCGGAGGTAGCGAGCCATATGGTCGATACATCATTTGGCACAATACATTCGGAAAATTTACCCCCTCTTAAAGAGTTGGAGTAGGGACATTGTCATTCATTTTAACAAAAGTCATGGTTCATACAATTCTTATAATTAAGATAACTTCTACATATAACACTTGCGGAGATTAATAGCATGCCAAGTTCGAGGAACCTCCTTGTCTTCCAATGTTTGTAACTTGTAGGAGCCGTTTTCATATGCTTCTACGACCCTGTATGGCCCTTCCCACTTTGGCCCTAGCTTGCCCTGATCTTCAACCCTGCTTGCTTCATTCCTTCGGAACATAAATTCCCCCGGCCTGAAGCCTGCCAGGTGAACCTTCTTGTTGTAGTATTGCTCCATTTTTGTTTTGTATTTTGCTTCCCTAACGGCAGCTGCTTCTCTCCTTTCCTGCAATAGGTCGAGATTCAAGCGCATCTCTTCCTCGTTGTATCCTTCCCTAATCATGAGAGTTCGATAAGTGGGAATGCCTATCTCAGCTGGAATGACTGCTTCACTGCCATAAGTAAGACTGAACGGAGTCTCTCCGTTGCTTTGTTTGATTGAAGTTCGATGCGCCCATAAAACGTTCGGCAATTCATCAACCCATCCGGCTTTTTCCTTTCCAAGGCGGGTTTTGATACCCTCCATCAAACTCCTATTGGCCTTTTCTACCAGTCCGTTTGCCTAAGGGTGGGCCACCGCCGTGTTCATTTGGTGAATTTCAAACCTTCCACACCAGCTTTTGAATGGGTCATTTACCAACTGTGCTCCATTGTCGGTAACGATGATCCTGGGAAGCCCAAATCTGCAAATTATATTGTCCATGACGAAACGTATCACTTCTTTACCAGTGATCTTCACCAATGGCTTGGCTTCTATCCATTTAGTGAAGTAGTCAATTGCCACAATCATGAATTTTGCCCCTCCTCTTGCCGGTGGTAATGGTCCGAGGATGTCCATGCCCCACTGGTAGAACGGCCAGGGGGCCATGATGGATGTCATGAGGGTTTTTGGTAGCCTTGGCACCGGAGCATGTATTTGGCACGAGTCACATTTTTGCACCTCTTCCTTAGCATCTTCATGCATGGTGGGCCAGTAGTATCCCTGACGAATGGCCTTTCTTACCACAGCCCGAGGACCAACATGCATGCCGCAAGATCCCATGTGGATTTCACGTATGACATAATTGGCTTGTAGTGGACCTACGCATCTTAACATTGGCGTCAAGTATCCCTTCTTGAAAAGTACCCCTGATTCCATGGCGTATTGACCAATCTTGGTTCGCAGACACCGTGCTTCATTCTTGTCTTTTGGCCATACTCCTTCTTCCAGGCATCGAACGATGGGGGTCATCCAATTGTCTCCCTCTTCTTCCACTATGGTGTGCACTTCTTGACCCTCCGTGGATCGTTCATTGAGGACCTCTACTAACACTTCCTTCGTTAAGTGATTAAAAGCCACCGAGGCAAGCTTGCTTAGCACGTCTGCCTTCTGATTCATGTTCCTAGGGATGTTTTCAATTGAGAATGACTTGAATCCTGAGGCGTATTCCTTTGCCTTTGCTAGGTATTTTATCATGCTGTCTTTATTGGCCTCATAACTTCCGTTGATCTGACTTGCCACTAGCTTAGAGTCCACTTTGACCTCTATGTTCGATATGTTCATTTGTCGAGCTATCCTTAACCCAGCTAGGAGAGCTTCATATTCGGCCTCATTGTTAGTGCTTGGGAAGGTAAGGCGAAGGGCATAAGTGTATTCGACGCCACTGGGCCCTATCAATACCAAACCTGCCCCTGACCCTTTCGGACTAGAGGCTCCATCAGTAAATAAGGTCCACCTTTCGGTGTCATCCTTCTCCAGAGGTACCTCCGGAACCCGGAAGTATAACTCTTCCGCTTCCCCTTCCAGTGCTTCCGAGAGAAAATCTGCCAAGATTTGCCCCTTCACAGCGTTGCGAGGAATGAACGTGATGTTATATGCCCCCAGTTCGACGGCATACTTTGCCAATTTCCCAGAAGTTTCAGTGTTATTAAGGATGTTTTTGATTGGTTGGTCCGTGATGACTTTTACCAGATGGGCCTCGAAGTACCTCCTCAGTCTTCTAGTCATGTGAATTAAAGAAAGCGCCAACTTCTCCATGGGAGCATAATTTCTTTCGGCCTCGCTCAGTGTCCTGCTTACATACTGAACGGGGCATTGCCTTCCTTTCCTGTCGGTTAGAAGGACCGCGCTTACAGCCTCTGATGACACTGCCAAGTATGTATAAAGGGTTTCTTTCTCCTGAGGTGACGTTAGCGATGGAAGATCTGTAATGAGCCTCTTCATTTGCTGGAATGCTTCTTCCGCCTCTTGCGTCTATCGGTATTCATGCTTGTTTTCTTTAGTTATGTTTTTCAGTGTGTTAAAGAACGATAATGACCTTTCGGCTGACTTAGCAAGGAAACGATTGAGGGATGCCAGTTTTCCACTTAGGATTTGTACTTCTTTTAGCATTCATGGAGATTGAAGATCCGCCAAAGCCTTTGTCTTTCTAGGATTAGCTCTGATTCCTTCTGATGTTACCATATACAATAGAAATTTTCCTTTTTCCACTCCGAAAGAGCATTTCTTTAGATTCAACTTCATGTTATTTTTTCTTAGATTATCAAAAGTTTCTGATATGTCGGCCAACAACATCCTCTCGGCTCTGCTCTTTATTACCATGTCATCCACATATGCCTCCAAGTTCTTTCCTATTTGGGACTGGAAAGTCGAGTCTACCAGCCTTTGGTATGTGGCGCCCGTATTTTTCAAACCAAATGGCATTTTTGTGTAGCAGTACGTCCCTTGATCTGTGTAAAATGCCGTTTTTTCCTCGTCTTCCTTGGCCATTTAAATTTGATGGTAGCCCTTGTAGGCATCTAGAAAGCACTTATACTTGAATCCCATCACTGATTCTACCTTACAGTCTATGTTCGAAAGCGGATAATAGTCTTTCGGGCAGGCTGAATTTAGGTTTTTGAAGTCGATGCACATTCTCCAGGTTCCATCCCCCTTTTTAACCAAAACAGGATTGGAGATGTACGTAGGATACTTTACCGGACGGACTATTCCCGCTTTAACCCACTCGGCCACCTCATTTGTTACCACCCCACTTTTTTCCGTTGAAAATATTCTTCGCTTCTGGCATACATGATCCAGAGAAGGATTCACATTCAATGTGTGCTCTATGATCCGCCGCGGCACACCTGTCATATCAGATGGCTCCCACGCAAAGACTCCCATATTATCTCTTAACAAACTCTTGAGTTGATCCTTACCCGCTTCGGACAGCCCTCCACCAATGGTTACTTGCTGATCCGAGAACGATGGGTTAACCAACACTTCTTCCGTAATTGCCACCTTTCGTTTCCTTTTGGGATTTTCCTCCTCGACCATCTGTTTCTTTTCTAACCGTCTATACTCGGCAATGATGATCATCCAGGTGACTAGCGTAGCTACCTCTTTTGGAGTTGGGAACTTCATCATTGAGTGAATGGTAGAGGGAATGGCTCGAAGGGTTTTTAGTCCTGGCCTCCCTAGGATAATGTTATAGGGTGAAGGAGCTTGAACCACAATAAACTTCATGGAGGTCCTCCTGCGTAGTCCTCCGCTACCGAAACATACCTCTAGCTCTATCTTGCCCAGTGGCTTCGATACTTCTCCGGCAAACCCTACTAGGTCCGTTTGGGTCTTTCTCAATCCAGCCTTTATATGTGGGTTAAGGTTTTCAAAACAGTGTTCGAACATCACCTCAACTGATAATCCTTCATCCACATGCACTCGTCTGACCAAGTATCCCTCTACTTCTGCTTTGATGATCAAGGGTTCCTCGGAAATATCTTCAGATAATATTGCCGGGAAGGATATGGGGATGTTCATCCACGACTCTGTCGCCTCTCTGACTTTTCGCTTTTTGTCTTTGACAGAGTTTACACTTATCACATTGATTATTTTTGCCGGTTGGGGATCATCTCGGCCGTGGGATCCTCTTCCCCTCTGGCGTACGTCTTTCACTAGGTGATTTAGATTTCCTGATTCTAGCGCCATTTGCAGCTGCTTCCTTAGCTGAATGTAGTTATTTGTGTAATGGCCTTTCTCCTGGTGATAGTCATAATATCGGTCAGTGTTACCTGACCTTAATAGATTTAACATGGGACGAGGGACTGGAAGACGCAGTTGTGTTTCAGTGGCCAAAATTTCTTTCGGGTGCTTGGTTAGAGAATTGAGGGTGAGTACCAGCGTAATTCTACGGTTATATTCTCCCATTGGGGGAAGATATGGAGCCCTATCGTCCCTTGTTCTGTTTGCACGATATGCATCTCTTCCCCTGTAACTGTTTCTATATTCATCCCTTCGCGATTCCCCCAGACGAGTGTTTCGGAATGGCTGGACGTCCCTTCCGTTGAAAGGAAGAGACGTTTTGCGATGGGCTTCTCCCGTCTCGCCTTTAGGGAGCTCGGTGCTGGCGTATGCCGCCTCAGATCGAACAAAATCGTCCAACCTTTCCATCATCTCGTTCACCGTGGTAGGAACCTTGTCCGAAAAGCGCTTAGCCAGTTCTTGTGACTTAACTGAATCCATGAACGATGAAATTTTCATGACCTCCGGGACACCCATGATAAAACCCGTTTCCACCGTCCACCTTTCTTTGAATGCAATTAGCGACTCATTGGCCCTTCTTATAATCTTGGTGATCTCATGAGGTTCTTTGAAACACGCTCTCCTAATGTAGTACCTAGCGGCAAATGCGTCTCTCAACTCTGCCCATTCGTTAATGCTGTCGTGAGGAAGGCGCTCGAACCATCCCCTTGCTGATCCGTCCAGGGTTTGTTGAAACATCCGGCACCACACAGGCATGGGCCATTCTCCTGAGTTGGCTGCACCGGCAAAGCGACTCAAATGATCCTCTGGGTCAGTGGTACCATCATACTACTTGATATTGGTGGGCATCTTGTATTCTGGACCCGCAAACTCTATGATTCGGCGAGTGAATGACGTTCTTCGAGCCTCCTTAAAAGGCTTTCTGAGGTCTTCGTCTACCACCTCTTTTCCTTTGGCAATGTTGTGGTCCTGTGCTTCTGTGTCTTCTGTTTCGAAATCTAGGCGAATGGGATCGCCTCTGTTTTTCCGATTGTGACTCTTTATTAGGGACTTGAGGGCGGATACATGACCTTCAATTTGTTCCTTTGTCAAAGGAGGAGTCTCCTCTCGGTCGCCCGTACCTTCCGGACCTCCTCCTTCGATTAGACCTGCCATCTGCTTCTTTGGTAGAAGAAATGTTAGGTCTCACGGATGGCGCCAATTTGTTTAAGTAAAGATCTGCACCGGACAGGACGGCTTGAATCTTGACACTTGGTGAGAACCTGAGAGTAAGACAGAAAGACGCGTTAGCCTCGCCCCGGGGGTGATCCCAGGACCAAGCTCAGGCGTGAGAGTAAGTAAATGTTGGAGTCGGAGGGGCGTGAAATAGTATGTGTATGAGAATGCAATAAATGCTACCAAAATAGCAGTAAATGAGAAGGTATTTATACTACCTGAACCACTGTAGCAATGTACTGTTTCTGACACTTAGGAATTGGGGATACCGAGCTAGTCCTAGCTTTGTGTCAGGCGGCGGGGTTGCGTGGAGGACATAGTCCCGTGAATCCCGGGATGTTGATATTCATGAGAGTGCTTGCTTTTAACCGCCAGTCCGAAATGGCGCCTTAGTTCCTTGAACTTAGCGTTTTGTCCTTTCTCTGGCCGTCTCGTATAAGCCCTTCCGGCATGATTGTGTTCCCTTCGGATTGTGATCCTTCCGGGTATATACGCGAACATACATTATTTAAACTTAAAATGTTTAAAATTTGAGTAATATTGATTGTTTATAATACTCTTTTTAAACTTAAATGAGAAAATGACAAGTTTTATTATTTTACTTTTCATCATACCGTTGCTATATCACATGGCAAATTTTACTTTTTGATAGTATTAAACTTAAATGCTTTAAATACCAATCTCTACTAGTGTTAAAATGTCAATTTTTTAAATAAAAAGTTTCTAATATTTGTCAATCACTTATGTTTATCAATTATAAAAATATATAAAGCACGAATAATTTTTCTTAAAACTTAAAAATGAGTAATGTGTTACATCGAAATTGCCTTTATAAACTTAAAAATTATTAAAAATGATAATAACATCCACCATTAGATTGATAGTTCGTTTATAACTCATAAACTTTTTTTATTGTAATGACTACAAATTGAACATGTAAGTGTTACATAAAATGTCACATTAAAACCAAAAATTCGTAAATATAACTATTTGACGTTATACACCGTCGTTTTGCGTAAGTATTCTTCAGCATAAAAGAGGTAGACTATCATGTTCGGATTGAATATGATCTCAATCCTTAACTACTAATAAAGCGAGATGTCGATAGAAGAAAAATGGATCAGTTAAGCCACAAATTATATGACATATAATAAAACACACTTTAATGACATCTCTTATAGTCATTGTGATTTGTGATAGGTTGAACTTCAAAGTTATAAAAAAAATTATATTATAGAAAAAGTATTAAATATGCTTTACGCGTTATGAAGAATTTAATAAAATTCTGATAATGGATGGCCATATAAAATCATTTATTACTCGATGAACTTTGTACACTTTTTAAATTTTAATTAAGTGACATAAAAGCTCGACATCTCCATATTTTCATTTAAGGGGAAAATAGCGTACTATTATAAGCATTAAGACCATGTTTAACCTATTAACTTTCGGTTTGAATTTATTGACGAATAGAAAAACGTCGTGTTGTTTATCATCATAATTACTAGGTGATAATGACCCTTAAATTGGGTGATAATGATGCATGAGTTTATGTTGTGTGATTGTCACAAAAGAAGAAAGAAAAATATTGAATTAATAACTATTATTTTTTTGCACGTAATAAGACAAATCTCAACAACTCATTATATTATATATATAATCAACAGAGAATGGTTGACTTACTGTTCATTTAAGCACTGTAGCTACAGTGCTACAGTGTTGGGAAAAAAATTTAAAAATTTAGGCCGGCCCAATTAGTTTTTTTTTTTTTTTTTTTTTTTTTAAATTTTTGGCACAAAATAGGGAGGAAAAAAATGTTACAAAAGTACCGACGCATTCAGATAAAAAAATACTCGCGGTAACATTTCCGAATTGACTTAAAGAGTGTCATTTTACACCATGAGACCAAAAAAATAAATTCGCAAAAAAAATAAAAAATAATAAAATAATAAAAAAATAAAATTTTAACGCCACGCAACAACGCGTAAGACCATAAAAAAAACTACTAAAACGCAACAACGCGCGAAAAATTAACGCACCGCAGTAACGTGCAGGAAAAAATAAACTTACACTATTAAACATAAAAAAAAGCGCGCAAAAAATAAAATAAAAATAAATAAATAAATAAATATAACCCCCTGCAATAACGTGCGAAAAATTAACGCTCGCAGCAACGCGCGGATATCTTTGCTTGTATATAATCAATAGAGAAGGGTTGACTTACTGTTCATTTAAGCACTCTAGCTACAGTGCTACAGTGTTGGGCAAAAAAATTTAGCCCAAAAATTTGGGCCGGCCCAATTAGTTTTTTTTTTTTTTTTTTAAATTTTGGCACAAAATAAGGAAGAAAAAAATGTTACAAAAGTACCGACGCATTCAGATAAAAAAATACCCGCGGTAACATTTCCGAATTGACTTAAAGAGTGTCATTTTACACCATGAGACTAAAAAAATAAATTCGCAAAAAAATTAAAAATAAAATAAAATAAATCATTTGAGAAGGGTTGACTTACTATTCATTTTAAGCACCGTAGCTACAGTGCTGGGCAAAAAAATTTAGCCCAAAAATTTGGGCCGGCCCAATTAGTTTTTTTTTTTTTTTTTAAATTTGTTGGCACAAAATAGGGAGGAAAAAAATGTTACAAAAGTACCGACGCATTCAGATAAAAAAAATACCCGCGGTAACATTTCCGAATTGACTTAAACAGTGTCATTTTACACCATGAGACCAAAAAAATAAATTCGCAAAAAAAAATAATAATAATAATAATAAAAAAAATTTAACGCCACGCAACAACGCGTAAGACCATAAAAAAAACTACTAAACACGATACTGAAAAAGTAAACCCGCACTATTAAATATGAGACCGACAAAATAAACTCGCACAAAATTAAAGGAAAAAAAAAGAATTAATGACACGCAACAACGCGCGAAAAATTAACGCACCGCAGTAACGTGCAGGAAAAAATAAACTTACACTATTAAACATAAAAAAAAACGCGCGAAAAAAAAATTAAAAAAATAAAATAAATAAATATAACGCCCTGCAACAACGTGCGAAAAATTAACGCCCGCAGCAACGCGCGGATATCTTTGCTTGTTTTATAAATAAATAAAAAACCGATTAATTAATATTATTAAAAAATTACATATTTTATAAACCGTAAACCGTTAAACTACATAAATTATATTATCGTGAAGAACTTTTAATTATCTTCAATAGAAGAGCACTTTCATACAATTTCAATATGTTGTGTTGTTAACTTGTTATCTTCGTAATTACGTGATAACTTGAGTCGTAACGATATATAAGAAATTACATACCAACTTTGTGTTATATGATCGCCACAATGGATGTAAAATAACGAGTTTTTAAACCCGCGTTCCGCGTTGGGATGTTTGCGCACAGAATTATTATATGCGATGTTGCTCTACTTGTTAAAATGTTTCGTGTTCGAATATATATATATAGTATATATACACATAGATAAATTTAATACAGACATTAAATACATCAAAAGCGTATAGAAAAAACAGGATCAGTAATATGTAACAACACAATATGACTTTTGTTATTTTGTCATTTTTGTTCCAGCATGTGGTCCGCCTTAAAATTGAACTGATTACCATATAATGGTTCGTTAAGAATTAAACAAACAAACCTTTAGAAAGGGTCACATAAAAAAACTTCATACATCGAGATGAAAGCATGTAATTATTACTACTAGTATATAACATGCAAAAGTTCAATATAGACCCAATTTTTGTCATAGACCCAATGAACCAATCCTAGCCACTCATTTTTTCACTTTGATAAAACATGGATGTGCTTTTTATGCCTTCACCAAGTGAGGAACTCATTTATAATAACGGACCTTAAAGAACTGAGGCTAGGAGAAATGCGGTTGATCATTCTGAAATAAGGTCAAATTAACCGATGACAAACGAATAGCAAAGAATTTTTGTCACAACTTTATTGACTCCCGATTAAGCTAAATAGGCCGTTAATCACTCAAGGTACTTGGATCCTGACTTTTCGGAATCAAAGTAGATATAAAGAAGCATTACCTCCTTGTCAAAAGAGTTATGCATGAAAAACCAACTATACCGCGAACGCACTTATCTGGCCCAATGGAATCCCAATATTTGCGTAAAGAATTCAAAAGTGAAACCCTCCGGCCAGGCGATTTATGTTTTGCAAAACTCCATACTGCTTTGCGTATTTCAGCTAGAGGACACGCTTTTACAAGAATCAAGAAATTGGTCAGCAGTGAGGCGAGACGGGAACCTGAAATTAAGCGACAACGAACTCAACGCCCGTGTCTTGGATCCTATTTTAGCAATGTATAGAAGGAATTCTTTTTTAACATCGATTTAGGCTCATCAAACCCATTCTCCATAAACTCCATAACGACTGGACATAATGAGTAAGCTGAACGAGCTTACGATTAACAATACATGAAAAAATTTGGGAGTTCTCAGCCCCAACTCAAACAGCCCACTAAATTCTTAGCCTTCTGCATTTGGCACGAACAGCAGTGGCTTGATATATTGCATTTGTTTTAGTCAACTCCATTGGGAAAGAAGAATATCATCAGACACTCCTCCATTGATCTAAAATATGATCAATACCACGCAAAGTTCTCTTGAATACTCAATTAACCTTCCCGGATGTTTTTCTGTTTTTGAACAGCCACCCATGTCGAATTTCCTTTTTCAGAATTTGCAATTCTTTTGAACCGGGAACCTACCATTAGTATCCTCAAGACTACAAATGAATTCAAAGAAGTCTGTCCATATGTCAAACCCATGGAAGGAAAACCAAGAATGATTACAACATAAAGGGGGTTGCACATAATCTGTAACCATTCACGATGCAAAATCGGTCGGTGATCAGACAGATTTTATCAAGACATAAAGCTGAAATAATGCGGAAATAAAGAAAGTAAACCTTCCGAAACACAAGTACCGATCCTAAATTTCTCATTTTTGCCAGCTGACGGATGAGACCAAATGTGAACGAATAACCTTCCAATTGATTCTCCACAAGCCCCGAGTTGGAAATAAAGCTATTGGAACTTGTTAGCCCCTTGGCACAATAAAAACAGAAAACCCATCCTTTATCTCTCGAAACGGACTTCTTTAAATCTCCGTAACCAAAATCTCTCATTCCACAGAGATATAAGACCCGTATTATAACTCCATAAGAGTGTTTATCAGTAGCGGATTTAAAGGGCATACACGATACATGAGCAACTTGGTGTTTTTGGAACCCAAGTCACATATAAAACAACAAAGTTATCAGTGTTAATTTGTTTACTCTTTACGAAACATAAGCAGGGACTCCAATAAAAAGGTAAATCACACCCTGAATTACCAAGGGCCTTCACTAAAAAACATGATTCAAAACTCCTATTTCCCCTCAAAATTTTTGCACTCCATAGCCAGATATGTCGTTCCACAATTTTTAGTTTCTTGTAAAGTCAAGATATAACATTATGTTTAAATTTCAACTCCATATCATTCCTTTTAGCTTGTACTTCTCAGGCATTGGATATTTAATGTCAAAACAATTCATTGAAAAACCCTCACGATCTCCTGCGAACATTAATAATCTCCATATCTTTTAGGTAACCGTCCATAGAGAAATCCCTAGTCTGACCTACCTTAATCTATGCCGTCAAGAACTTCTAAAAGAGAAACCTCCCTTATGCGAACCATGAATAGGCTTGCTCCCAACAGGAGATGAATACACGTCTGCTGGTCACCGTGTCACTCTATACATCTCCCCCATTTTTTTTTTTTTTTTTTTTCTCTTTTTTTTTTTTCCACCCCCCCCCACCCATTGACTGAATGGTGACGATTTCTCCTTGCCGACTTAATAGTAGGAATCGAACAGATGCATCATCAGGGCTATCTTGATTACAAGTTGGAACTTTCATTGGAAGAGTGAACCGGAGGATAAGGGATACTGGTTGACGAATTCCGTTGTTTGGCTTGTGATTCGCTTTGTCAAGCAAGCCGTAAATATTGAAGGATCAGCCGAAACCTCCTTAACTTTACGAAGGTTCACATATATGATGCTCGACACCCTGATTTCACCATTATCACCTAAATAGTGTCCGAAACCACGTAACATTCTTTCTCGTCCACCGAGATTCAGATTATTAGCTCTTCGCTAGCCTTAATGGAGTCGTATACGACACAAATTTTCCCAATGTTTTTTGGGGGGGGGACCTTTTCAGGATAAACTTCTTTGAAAGATTGGGGACCAAACCAAAATGTTCTTGCACGAGCCAAAAAAACCTTCCACTTTTAAGATAAGCTTGAAACTTTCCGGATGTTCTCGTATGGCTGTAATAATTCAAATACGTTTCCTTGCAAAAGGTCTCTTACCAGTCTTCTATCAAACTAATTTACCCATTTAGACCCAATCTTTTTGAAATAGTTGACGAGACCAAGGGTTTAAGGGTACTCCTTTAATGTCGACCCCAAACTATCCCGACTCTTTAGCCGCAAAATCAGATTGCGCATTACCAAGGCTTTGAAACCACAGAAGCTACCCCAACATGTTCTATTGAATTTCAATTTAGAGATCTAGAAGAATTCAGCTCAATCAATAACCCCACAAAACCCTCTAGTTAGACAATGCGGAGTGTTTGTAAACACTCATTAACGAGGAGCACCTGCAAGTTATTAATGGAAGAAATTGGAGAATTCACCCATGACACAATTCGTGAGATCCCTGTTCACTAGGCAAGAATCGTCTAAAACCAAAGACGGTTTCAAAATAGCTGCAAAATTAGTCCCTTTAGGTCCACCTTGATGCTGGGCATAGGTATGCATTAAGACCTGTAGAATTACCAACGAGCGACGACATCCTCTTTCTCGAGGGTATTGGGGCTTTAGCCTTTCAAACAAGCAGAATTAGGGATAAGTGAAACGACCATTCCAAATAGTTTTGAGATTTCAATAAGACCGTCAAAATCGAGAAAACTTTGATGAAAGAACAAAAGTCGAAACGCTTCCTACTTTAGTCTCTTGTTAGGAATGAACAAAACGACACGGTGACATACCACTACTCACCTTCAAAGAGCCCTACTTGAGCATCATCACGGAAAAGTTAGAATATGAAACACAGACTTTGATATCTTGGCAGTTTGGTCTATATTGATGAAGGGAGGTTTCTGAAAACGAGACCCCATGGCAAAAATCCAAAAAAATTAGAGTAGTCAATGTACATACAAAATAATGGTGTTAATCGGGATTTGTCGAAGCTATTGATTCTTTCCTTTGACAAACACTTTGCTACTTTTCAAAGTTAGTAGTCGGAGGGGGTCAAGAGTCTTAGTTTTCGTGAATGCTTACTTCATAGCATTGCGTGAGGACACGGCAATGTCGTAGTATGGGGGATTTTGGTATGTGCTTAATTACACATACCTTTTTCCATTGAAAACGAGCTGAAATAACCAAAAACGGGCCTAAAATGCCAAATATATGCTTGTTTTGCTAATTGCATTGTGCAGGAACAGATAACCAAGAAAAGGACGAAAAACAAAGCCAAAACGACAAAACCAGGCACGGAATGGAAAAGCTGTGAAGGACAAAGCCAAATCAAAGCCAAAGACCAGAAAAGTCAAAGTCAAAGTCAACTCAACAAATTAACAGTCAAAACCGGAGCCGTAATTGAAGAATACTATTGGATGCAATCTCAACCCATCTGATGGGCCGGGAAAGCCCAATAGTATATTAACGAAGACTGTGAAGACCAAATGGGCCCTCAATCAATGACAACAGCCCATTTGTGTGCAATTGACAGAGACTATGAAGACTTTGAAGGCCCAATCCTAGCCCTTGTACAGCCAATCTCAGCCATTGTACATACAAAACCCATCACAAACCTTATTGGGCCTTAAAAAGCCCAGTAACAGAAGCCTGCACCATATTGGGCCCAGACACACCCAATTGGGCCCAATACAAGCCCACAAATCCTTATTGGGCCCAAACAAAACCCAGTTGGGCCCAATACCAAACCCAAGCCCAATAAAGGCCCAAAACTTTCTTTTGTAAAACATAGGGACTAAAAATGTAATTTTTAAAATATGTTTTATAAAGGAAAATGAAATAGAAAAGATAGGGACTGAATTTGTAATTGTACAAAACTGTTTTTCTCTTTTAAATACCAAGGACTTAAACTGCCAATAGCCTAATCTTTCTTTATCTTAGTTTTAAAAATAACACAAGGGCTGTTTTTACAATACTTTCAAACTTTTTATAACTAAAAAAGAAAAGAAACAAAAGAGTGACAAGTGAATAAAAGTTGGGGGTTTCTTCTTGGCATTCTCGAACTTTCAAATCTGTTAACCAATAACAGCTCACCCCTCAATATTTTTCCCGCCAACTCCCTTGAGCCTCACACCATCACGAGATACCACTCAAGCTTTTACCCAGACAACCCTCTACCCAGTCCAATCCCTTCCCACACCCCACTAACAAGTTTTACAAGCCAAGCTGGCAATCTCATCAAACCCGAGTCCTATCAATGGCCGAAATTGGTCAAAAAGAAACACAACTCCAATCCTAGGGCTAGGATTGATGCTGAGGTTTTGTACACACACAACAAACACAACAAGAAGAAGAGAGACTTCTATAAATTAAAAGAGACCAAGCCGAAGTCGACACACCATTTTTTTATGTTTTTAGCTTAATTACAATTCCAAGTCTTTCTTTTAAGAATTTAAGTGTATTCAGTTTATTTTTTTTAAGCTTATGTTGTAATATTTCTGTTTTTAATAAAAAAGTTAAGAGTTTCTTGAAGTTGCCATTGTCGAAATTTCAACCCTCATATTTGTTCTTTAATCCTGTTTAATCTTGTCTAAGAATGTGTTAAAGCTGTTAAAACATACTTATAATCAATTCTCTCAACCTTCATTTACTTAAAAAAGGGTAAAAACCCGATTTTATAAAATAAGGGGGTGTTTGGTTTAGTCTTGAAAATGGGTCATTTGAGTATGGTTATGGGTCAAATGCACTCAGCCACTCTTGGCTGAGTGTGTGGGCTCATTTAAGCCAACTTAATTATAATTTTTAATTAAAAAATCAGTTTTTAAGTTCTCTTGATATTCTGCTAAAATATTTACAAAGCCAAAGTGTGTAAAAAGCTTAAGCTGTTTAAACAGCTTAAGCATATTTTTCTTGTGCTCATTTTAGTTATGTCTAGCTAAAAGAAAAGTCCATTTGCTCTGCCCTTATTAAATTGGCCAAGTAAAGTCAAAGTGTGCCAAGTATTTATTGTGAAAACAGCCAAATTCAAGTCCCTTATTCAGCAGGTTTAAGCTTATTATAATGGCTTATATTTTGGAAATAAGCTCTCTTATGACCCTTTTACATCTGTTTGGGGTTGGATTTGGGTAAAAAGCCCTATTGAGCTTACTGGATAAGCTACAAAAAGCCCCTAGGCCCCTGCATACCCTCCCCTGGTGCTAGACACCAGGTTTAAGCCCAACTTTTCTAGCTTATTAAATATTAAGCAGTAGGCTTTTATTATTTTTTAAGGTAGCTTATAGGTAGGTTTATTAGGTTTGGCAGATTATTTTTCTTAGATAGCTTATTAGCATAGCTTAATTTAGGCTTAAAAGTTCACCTTTTTCTCTTTTTATAAAACTGTTAGATATATCTTAATTGATATTCAGCTTATTTTAGGGCTTATTCTAGACTTATTTTAGGCTGCAAAAAGCCCCTTTTCTTTTTACATTAAAACATGTCCCATAGCTTATTTCTTGTTAGCTTATTTTAGGGCTTAATTCATGCTAAGTTTTAGCTACACTTATACACCTACTTAATTTTATACTTCTTTTATTTCCAACTTTATTAGTTTGTCTTTAAGCCAAAAGAAAAGCAAAAAAGCCAAATAAGGCTTTATTAAGCTTCTGTCCAATTCAGCTTATCATTCTGGCTAATTAATTGATTTAGCTCTAGTTGCTTTTAATAAAAATGGTTGCCATTAAGCTGCTTTATAACTTTGCTTTTTAAGTTTTGTAAAATAGCACTTAGGACTTGAGGTTGTAATCGGGGTCACCTTCAGGGACCATTGTATAGTAATTTCCTCTTTATGGTTAGCTGGTTAGTCCCCCTCTGTTAGTTAGCTTGTTACCCCGTCAGTCCTTTTGTCCTTTCACTGGTAGTCCTTTAGTTTTAACATCAGTTAGCTTTAGTTAGTTTTATTTAATTTAATTAATTAATTTAGGTTTAAATTTAATTAGTTTAATTACTTTTAATTGCAACAAAGTAACTTTTGGGCATTTTTTACATTTATAGTTTGTTAACTTTTCTCTATTTAATCCTGATTTTTTTAGAATTTGTTTAGACTTTATTTTTTATATTTCTTTGATTTAGATTAGTATTAAATATTTTAAAAAAATTCATAAAAAATACTTAAAATAACAAAAAATATTTTTCTTTTTAATAAAACTTTTTATTTAATCAGTTAGTTTAATATTAAAAATATGAAAACTTATGTAGGGTAAATTTGCTAATAATTCAGGTTCCAGGGCCCGTTTTACGAGCCCGATTTTCGTTTCTTTACCGTTTTGTTCGTTTTCGAACAATCCGTTTTTGCAAACTTTTACTTTTCTTATTTAAGTTTAGTATATTTTTGATTTATTATAATTTTAAAATTAATTTTAGGACTTCTTAATTTTATATAATTTTTAGTTTTAGGCTTGCAATTTATTTCCGATAGTCTATAAATTGCATATTTTAATTTTGTTAATTAAATTTTAATTATTTATAGTCAATCAATTTTTTAGCTCTATTTTTGTTCCCCGTAGCATTTTTAGGATTCCATTACCACTCGTTCATGGGCTCCCGTAGTTTAGGTATTACCATATAACTATTTCTGGCTCCCCGTAGTTTTAATTAAGGTTCCCATTTCCTTTGCTTGGTTTCCCGTTAGAATAATTTTTTAGTTTTCTTTAATTAATGTTTAGTATATCTAGTATAAAAATCAAAATCATTTGTTTTCTCAATTCAAATCATCATTCATTCGATATCGATTTACATTCCAGCCTCGTTGGGATTTACGGACCCGGAAAGCTCTATACTATACTTCTCGGTATCAGTTGACTCTGCTTATAACTATTCTTCTAATATACTTTGATATTTATTATATTGTAATATATTTTTAAAAGAGGTGTAGTCTGAGCGGATCACCTTCTCCTCTTGAGACATTGAATACGGTACTGTCTCATGATATCCAAAGTACACCGTGGTTTACCGTTATAGCGACAATTACATGCGGGGAATTTTCCCCATCAAAGAATGTCATCGTCAACAAAATAAAAAAGTTTTCAAAAGATGTAAAACATTACTTTTGGGATGATCCTTATCTTTTTCGTATATGTGCGGATCAAATCATCCGAAGATGTGTATTTGGACAAGAAGCTCTTAAAATCCCCAAGGCTTGTCATGAAGGACCCACCGGGGGCCATCATAGTGCCAACATCCACCGGCACAAAAAGTATTGATGGCAGAGTTCTTTTGGCCTACCATAGATCAGATGCTCATTTACCACGCCACCAAAAGGGGAAAATCAAATCTTATGAATGCAGTTCAAAGACAAGGCAAATTTCCACATCGAGATGAGATGCATATCAAAAATGCTATCCAAGTTTGTGAAATCTTCGATGTATGGGGCATTGATTTTATGGGACCTTTTCCGTCATCAAGAGGAAACAAATATATCCTCGTAGCCGTCGATTATCTTTCCAAATAGTGTTGAAAAGCCAAGCGCTCCCCACCAACGATGCTAGAGTAGTTGTCAAATTTTGAAATCAGCCTTTTCTCCGATACTGTGGCACCGAGAGCTATTATAAGCGATCGTTAGGACCAACCATTTCTGTAACGACAAGTTTGATAGAGTTATGTCTAAATATGGTGCAAACACATCATCTTTCTACCGCTTACCACCCTCAAACTAGTGGTCAAGTCGAGGTGACGAATCGTGGACTTAAAAGAATCTTAGAAAGAACGGTTGGCGAAAACCGTGCCTCGTGGTCTGACAATTAATGAACTATTCGTTGTGGGCATTCGAACCGCTTATACACTTCCCGAACTGGCACGCCTCTACAAGCTAGTTTATGGTAAAAATCTATGGTCACTTACCGGTTGAATTAGAACACAAGGCATATTGGGCTCTTAAGCATGCCAATTTCGATCTCAAGACCGCAAGGTGAATAATTCGAAAGCTCAACTATCTTAACGAACATAACGAGCTTCGATTCAAGCTTATGAGAAATTCATTAATCACACAGAGAAGACGAAGAAACTTCTACGACTCTAAGGATCAAAATCGAATCCTCAATGTTGGTGACAAGTCTTACTTTTTCAACTCCCGATTGAAGATTTTCTCTCTCCGTAAGCTTAAGTCCCGTTGGTCCGGCCCTTTCACTATAACCAAAGTTTTTCCATATGGCACTGCCAAATTATCTCACCCCGATGGCTCAAATTTCAAAGTGAATTGCCACCGTCTCAAACATTATTTTGGAGGGGATATGCCACCGTTGGTTATCCCGGATCTCCAAACTTTCCCTAAGGACAAATAAATTCAGGGATCGAGTCGAGCTTGCGACTCGATGAACAAAAACAAGCCGCTTCGTGGGAGTTCACCCCATGCTTATCCATTTTCTTTCTTCTTTCTATTTTCTAACAAATGTGTTGTGATGTGAAGAGGCTTGTACTCTTCCGATTTTTCGTTGTTTGTGCTTGTGATTTTTGTAGGATTGAACCAACAATTTTTGAAGCCTCTCGTGTTCGGTGTTGTGTCCCGGTTCACTCGAGCTTCCTATCCTTTGTTTGCTTTTAGTTTGGGGAAATCTGATATTCCATTTCATCAATATCTAAATTTGTTTTTTTTTTTCCCAAAACAAAAAAAAAAAAAAAAACGTTTTTATTTTTTTTTTTTTTTTTTTTTTTTTTTTAAAAAATCCCCCCTTTTTTTATTTTTGTTTGGCAAAACTTAAAATTTTTTTTAATAAACGCTTTAGATTGCAATAAAGACTAACGCCTTTAAACATTGAGGACAATGTTTCGTTTTAGTTTGGGGAGGGAATCTATCGATTTGATGTTACCTGCTTATTGTTTTGTTCTCACGTACCCGTTTTCCCACAAAAATAGCAAAAATTTTAAATTTTTAAAGTTTTTATTTGTAGGAAAAAAATGAAAAAAAAAATATATATTAGTATTTAAAAAAATAATAAGTGTATAAGACAACAGAAATGTAGGTTTCAGTGTGGTGAGAATAAAGTAATTTTTTTGACCTGATCGAACGTGTTTTATTCTAGTTTTCTCCCTTAACAATTAATGATGATATTTGTGCTAGTCCTCATGTAGAATTTAAACATGCTTAGACGGAATCATTCAGTAATGAATACTTGTGCTAACTTAAGTAGATTTTTAAAAAATATGGCCGATGGATTTTAATTATAGGCTAAGCATTTGCGAATTTCTTATTCGAGATTTAAATTGCAAAGAATAAGAGATGATATGTTGATTACGAATTAGGATGCAAAACCAAGTGTTTAATTTGGAAAATCTTAAAGGCTTATAGAATAACTTTGGTTTTCTTCCCCGAAGTTCTTAAAATGATTAATTATATGTGTTCACTTTAGACTTTTATAAATTAGAAGTTTTACTCTTAAAAGCCTAAATCAACATATTTAGCAGAAAAAAAAGCTTTATCGATGAAGTCAACATCATTTATAAATAAGAATTTTAGTTCAAGTTTATACTTTGGTTTTCTAAAACGAAATTTTTCTATTTGCAAAAATAGTGTATAAAAAATGTAGTAAAAAAAATAATGATGAAAAAAAAAGAAATATAGTGATGAATAAAAGGATGCAAGTTATAAATCCTTAGTGTTAATAATAATATACAAACTACATCACAATAAAGTACATGGGCATTGTCGTGTTCGTTCCCTGATGTGACATCGAAAGAAAAGGTGAAGGTGTATATTTAGGATCGTATCATAATAAGTACACGGGTTCTTGTCGGAGGCGTGGCCGATGTGACGTCGAAAGAAAAGTGATACCGGTTCCTAGCCTAATATGTAAATATAATGTATAGTTAAGTTGCAAGTTAGAAAATAAATAGTAAAAGTTTTTTCCAATTTTCCATCCCCCCCCCTTTTAAAAACTAAAGTAGTCTTTTGAACCAAATTTATATGCAAAAGTCTAACAAGGCTTTTTTTCATCGGAAGTTCGATAAATGCGTATTTCGATATTATTCTCACGGATGGGGTCCTCCAAAACCTATAGGACCTACCCATGACGGTGGATGCTAGAGAAGAAAGTCAGTCATAAGGGAACCAGCAAGTGAACCAACGATGTCTTAGCTAAAGAGGTTTTTGTTTGCTTTGAGTTGTGATTCTACTAAGTGATTAACATATTAGCCCAAAAGGCCCATGTGTAAAGCTTGGTCGGATTTCAGCTATCTAAATATGTGGATTTAATTGTTTAAATTAATTTGAGCACACAAACTTAAATATATGATTTATGTCGGGAAGAGAAATTCACAAGTTGTAATTATAAGTAGTCTTAGCATCTTAGCTCGTACTTAACGGTGATCTTATTTTTAAGCTTAGCATGGGAAAAGTGAAAAATCGGGAATGATGAAGTTATCTTTTAAGACACTTTTCAAGTGCTTTTTGTTCCATGATCCTAAAAATTACCAATGAGGTAATGAAAACAATACATTATGTCAACACAAATAAATTGTAGTTAGGAATATATCAAGAAAAATCATAAAAAGAGAAAAAGTTTTGAAAATGGGAATTCGGGTGTTTTATAACTTGTGACTTAGAAATTTTCCCCGCAAAAGACTACTACTTCTTAAAGGATTAGTTTGGGGAAATTTCTTAGTATTTGGTTATAAGGCATGTGATATTGCGTGAGGACACACAATCGTTTAGTTTGGGGAATTTTGATATGTGTGAAATACACATATCCGTTTATACCTAAAATAGCCCAATTAAACCCAAAACAGACTAAAAATGGCAAAAATATACTTGTTTTTGTGTTTTGTGTGTGCAGGTACGGATATATCAAAAATCACAAGAAAACCGCCAAAAAACGGACAAACACGGACACGAGAAACGGAAGAGCACAAGAGAAGCCAAAGCCAAAGAAAGTCAACTCTCAGTCAACTATGGGTCAACAAAGTCAACTCACTAGAAGACAAAACCCCAAAATGTTTCAAATCAACCCTCCAAGTTTCAAAAGTTACAAAAATGGTCCATTAAACCTTAAATGGGCCTTAAACCCTTAAAAAACCCTTAGCCCATTTCCTTTTTTATAAAAGTCCAGGGACCTTTTCTGCCATTTTCCAAAGTCCTTTTACACTACACTTTTATAAACTAAACACAAGGACCAATTTTGCCAATAGCCCAAAGTTCAAACGAATTTTACCCTTTCAG